>BRYF01000017.1:6887500-6902500 GCA_030159135.1 Actinidia polygama | reverse complement strand
TTCTGAACTTAGGTCGACCTAACTTGAACTTAGGTCGTCCCCAAATCTTTCTGTTCAACTTTAGGCTGTCATCTTATGAACTTAGGTCGACCTAACTTGAACTTAGGTCGTCCCCAAATCTTTCTGTTCAACTTTAGGCTGTCATCTTCTGAACTTAGGTCGACCTAACTTGAACTTAGGTCGTCCTCAAAACATTCTGTTCAAGGTTAGGCTGTCATCATTTTAACTTAGGATGTCATTTTCTCTGTGTTTAAACTTAGGCTTTCAACTTAGGTCGACCTAACTTACTTTAGGTCGTCCTCAAATGTTTCTGTTAAAACTTAGGCCTTCAACTCTGGAACTTAGGATGTCACCTTTAACTTTAGGCTGCCATTTTTTTTCTTGTTCAAACTTAGGCTTTCAACTTAGGTCGACCTAACTTACTTTAAGTCGTCCTCAAATGTTTCTGTTAAAACTTAGGCCTTCAACTCTGGAACTTAGGTCGACCTAACTTACTTTAGGTCTTCAACTTTGGTTGAATTTGTACTGCATCTTTTGAGTTGTTTTCTTCACAAATATCATTGATTAATATATCAAATGAATTTTAACTTTGTTTGAGGTATTTTTAAGTTCCATGGATATTGTGAAAACTTTATGAATTATAGTTTTACATTTTAAACAATATGAATAAATTTATTTGTTTCAATTTAAGTCCAATGCATTTCTGACTTCAACTTTCTTTTTAAGAGTGATTTTCAAAGTATATTTAAACATTGTTTGAAATACATAGGTTCAGTCATCAAAATCAATTTAAGCTTTATACTAACAGATCCCTTTGGTTTTAATAGTTTCTTTCCTCCCATTTTGAGTTATTTTAGTTCCCTTGAGTTGTATTTGGTACCTTAGAAAACTTGAAAAGGATTGGAGTTGATTTGGGAAGCTTTTGGTAAAAATTTGTAAAATCAGTTACTGTTCATGTCACTGAACGCAGAGAGCGTTCGAACGCCCAAGAACAGCGTTCGAACGTACAAGCGTTCGAACGCCACTGGTAGAACACTTTTGAGCGTTCGAACGCCAGGCCAGAAATTAGGCAGATTTGACATTTTTCCTTAAAATTTCATAATTACAATCATAGTATGACAGGCCAATCGGGCTAGCATTTGGAGACTTTAAGGACATGAGAGGGTTGGACCTAGAACGATAATACCTAGATTTAATCAAAAGTTTACATTATGCCGGTTAATTATTATTGTACATAAGAGTGATAATTCCTTCCCTTACATGTAGGAACGCAGAGCGTAGAACCTAACCAAGGAATCCCAAGTGAGTAACACGATGCTATGGACAAAATTATGTATTTTCAAAACGTTTTCAAAGTATATTATGTATGTACAAATGTTTTCCATGCTTTCAATGCATCAAATGTATTTGCAATGTAAATGCCATGTCTTGCAAAAGTATGCAATGTTTATGCTATGTATGAAAACCCATGGATGCTTGGTTTATACGAAAACAAGTATGTTCAAATTATATGCATGTGACACTCGGGGTCCTCACTGACGGGAATTAAACAAAGTCAGCCAGTCCTAAAGGGTAGATGGGAGGACGTGAAATAAAGCCATCTACAAAAGAGATATCTCAGGCCAAAAGAGCCACCCGACCTATATGGTCATCATGTCATGCCGGGTTGTTACGTTTTTATGATATGCTATGTATGTTTATGAAAGCATGTGATGCCATATTTATGAAAGTTAAATGTTCAAGAAATATATACGATGCTCACATTGCTTACGCTATGCTATGCTATGTATGATATAAAATGACCCATGGTATTTTACGTTCATGCATTCGTTGTTATTCACTAAGCTTTGGCTTATGTCTTGGAAAAACAAATTTCAGGTAGTCAATCCGAGGAGCCGAAAGGAGGTTGAACAAGTCAGATTTAGTTTTGTAAGCCCGAGAGGCTTTATGTTGAATTGTGAGGGCGAGACCCTATGTTATGTATTTAGTCTATGTAAGTTTGAAATTTGATTTGGGATGTATGTAAATTGAAATACATAGGCACAGCTCTGTACACTGTATGGACATACACACTTTGTTATTTTTAGATACTATGACGTTTCCGCGAAAAGAAAAATTATTAGCATTATAAATGCACATGCACAGGTGATCAACCGGAAGAAATGGTAAGTTGGCCTTGGTGGGTCAGCCGCCGGCCATCACGCGCCCACGATCCGCATAGGCCGGGTTGCGGGGCGTGACACACACCAATTTAGTTCAGGGTTTGAGAGGGGTAGATTTTGGGTATTATAATTGTTGTGGTAGAAATCTATAACGAGCAACTAACCGTCAGAATTGTTCGACAAGAAGCTCGGTGTTGACTTCGTTAACCTGCGCAAGAAAACAAACGTTACTGGCTAGAGTGAGGTCGCTTAAAACCACTCTGGCATGGAGATGAGACCGAGGCAAACTTGCTAGATAAAGCACAGCAAACTCATATCACAATAGTATGAGTGAGAATGTGGTTACCCCCTTTCGGTGGATGGTGAGCGATTTTTTATAAATAGAGAGTTTATAGACGTGTGACAAAACTGTGGCGTAATCATCGGGTGACCAAATAAGAAAGCCGTGGTCGAGGATCGCAGCGTAACAGGTGGAGAATTCCAAATGGAGATGGTACCACAACTGTAGGAGACTAAGGGAGATGGAGTCTCAAGTTTACCATGGTCTAAAGATGGTGATGAGGTAAACTACTTAGTAGGCAATGACGATTTCTGATATTGGTAAGACATGGATGGTGTTTAGGAAACTTGGACATGCTGAGTGGCGACCCTGAGAGGCACTGATAATGTGATCTTTTTGTGGACAACGTGGCGACATGTTCACCTTGGGCCAAATCATTTTCTCTGGAGCTAATTTTAGTAGGTGAGGATTTCACCCCTCATCAGTTGCCCTCCTACTCGAGATGTTGAGGAAAATTACTTGGCATTATCGAGTAGGAAATCATGGGGTGTTGGTGGATGATGTAAGCATGCAATGATGGCATGCTCTACAGGGGGTCATGTGCACATTAATAAAAGGTGCGTCCCTTCATCTACAAACGGCTAAAACATTCTCGTATGTGGAGCGTTGTCCAATTCTATCCATTGAAGCGATCAGATCCTGGCACTCTACTTCCCTGATAAATAAGAGACCCCTTCACACCACGAACTCTTCCGTCCCATTCGTTCGAGAATTGCTAACTTTGCTCCGATGCGGTTCTTGCTCACCTCACCTTCCATGCTCAACGATTGTTTTAGCTATTATGTAAGTATTTACCTCTACCCTTTACATTTTGAATCTTTCGTTTATGTCTGGAAATGTTAACGTAAGAGACGTAGAAAATACCCTTCCTTCTTGAATATCTGACCACTTAGGAGAACGTTCCTATATGGATACCTAGGTCACTAAATTTCCCTCCTCTCCTAAGGAGGACTCTCTTGGATATGAAGGAGATCCCTCAGTGGACATTAGGCCTTCACTTGAGAGAGAGACGAGTATAACGACCCAAGACAAGCTAGATCGTCTTTGGGAGTCATGTTCTTCCCTAGCTGGGATTTAAACGATGCTCCCCGAGGCTGATGAGGCTATAGTGTCTACTCACTCGGGCGAGGTGGCCTTCTACAAGGCCGCCTTTCAGGATGGTTTGTGTCTCCCCATTCACCCCACACTTAGGAGAATATTGGCCTATTACAATGTTTGCCCCGCCTATCTTGCCCCAAATGCGTGGCGAAGTATGGTCTGCGTGTTGGTGCTGTGGCGATTTAAGAAATTCACCCTTTCCTAAGAGAGTTTAGACATTTGTTCGGCCTATTTAAACGATGCTCCCCGAGGCTGATGAGGCTATAGTGTCTACTCACTCTGGCGAGGTGGCCTTCTACAAGGCCGCCTTTCAGGATGGTTTGTGTCTCCCCATTCACCCCACACTTAGGAGAATATTGGCCTATTACAATGTTTGCCCCGCCTATCTTGCCCCAAATGCGTGGCGAAGTATGGTCTGCGTGTTGGTGCTGTGGCGATTTAAGAAATTCACCCTTTCCTAAGAGAGTTTAGACATTTGTTCGGCCTATTTAACAACCCAAGGTCAAACTTTGGTTGGCTATACTACAAGGCGAGGCCAAGACATACCTTGATCGGGGGAAATCACTATAACATCAAGGAATGGAAAAAAAATCTTCTTCATTTCAGGAGATGGTTGGGAGTTCGCCCATGGACTATCTCGGGAGCTTGGAGTTCTGAGGGTTCCGAAGTCATGGAGAACCCTAGGTTAGATGTTATTTATCAAATCGCTCTTAGTTTTTAAATTTTTATTTCCCTTTTTTTTAATATTGTGTTAACATTTTTAGATTGGCACTACAACATGTCGCCTGTCCTGACCGAGTTCGAACAAGAGAGATTCAAGCAAATCTCAGGCACCTTAGAGCAGGGGCAGTTCTACGTTGTTTAGGATATTCTTTATTCGAAGGCTTTTCTCTGGAGCTTTGCCTTTGATTCGGGGAACATGGCGTCCAACGGTGGGGACAATGCCAAGGAGAAAAATATTGGCGACGAGGCTCACATTGCAATTGATGAGGATGAGTCTCGCCTTTCCCTAGGTGACCCTTCTGAGGTGACCATACCCAAGATGACTCAGTGGAGTATGTAGGCACCATTAGGAAGAGACAAAGGGAAATCCTGCCTCTCCTCCCCAATCAGATGTTGCTATCAATGCTTGGGGATAGAATCTGACCATCTTTCCTTTATTGAGAACCATATAGCTCTAGCTCTAGCTCAAGCTCAAGTTGTAGTTCTAGCTTGGAGGCTTGGTCATATTTACAACTACCCCTAGTTAAGATTGGATGGTATTACCTTCGTTCCCTTTAAATAGCCCATCCTTTTTCTTAATTAACTTTTATTTCTAAATGAAGCGATGTCAAAAAAAATGGATCTGAAGAAGCTTGCCCAATTGGCAAAGGCGAAGGGCGAGCCTAAGAAGGGCGTGACCCCAACAAGGGAGAAGGGAATCCAAAAAGAATAGAAGTAGGCCCAAGAGGAGGTGCTGGACATCTCGCCTATGAAGAAAGGGAAGCAAGTAGCGAATGCCAAAAAGAAATGACCTCTGCCCCAACCCAATGACAAGAAGAAGGGGCCCATTTGTAAGGCCCCAGCAAAGTCCAAGGTTACCTCAGGCCGTACAGCAACCCAGGACGTGCCAACTTTTGCAGATCCTAGAGATGGGACCTCTATCATTCTAGGAATTGTTTTAAGGCGTCGTGTTGCCTGTCGATAAGGAGACGACAAGCAAGTTTGACTTCGACGTGGCAACCACTCTATTCCTTCACTCCTTCATCCAAGTAGTTACTTTTATCCAAATCATGTATGTACTTTTACATTTATATTATTCTATCAAGTTCATTATCTTTCGCAAGTGGTGGTGTTGGGCTCTTCTCTCACTGATCAAGCTAGAGAAATGCAAGAAGAAGCGATGAATAAATAGGCCAATGCCTCATTTATCCAAGATGAGATAAGTTGTGCTCAATTGGTGGCCAAAGACCTGGAGGGTAGGGTGGCTGCGCTCAAGGCTTAAAAAGTAGCATGCCAACGAGGAGCTGAGGAAGTTTAAAGAGAAACACAACATCGCCATGGAGAAGCATGAGAAGGAAATGGATGAGATGAGGAGGAAAGAGGCTCTCGTCAATACGTCGGCAATTGACGAGTTCAAAGCTTTAGACAAGTACAAAGAAGCTATGGAAGGGGCAACTTCCTTGTACTTTGGCGAGGGGTTCGACTTGTGTAAGAAGCAAATCAACATTCTTCATCCCGACCTCGATATCCACGATCTCTAGATCGATCTTGATCTGGTTGATGAAGACAAAGAGGAAAAGAAGGATATGCTAGACGCCAACCTCCCTTTAGTAGTTTTAGTTATCTTGGCATTTCCATGTACATTTTTTGTTTACATTCCATGTACATTAATGAAAATATTTTTCTCTTCATCACGATATGTTTGTTGCTGTCTGATGTGAATATAACTGTAAATTGGCAATACCACTCAGTAATAATTAGGCAACATCATGGAATTGGCAAAATGACAAAAAATAATCTTGATAAAATGTCACCTCGTGACTTCGGCAAACAAAATATCTTGGTAAAATAATTGAGTAATTTGAGAAGCAACTTTTTAATCTTGAAACAACCTGTGTTTTACCCTTTTGTTATAGTACTTGCTGACCTAATGCTTATAGGCAGCCTGGCGCACCTCGGCACGCTCCCTTCTCTAGGTAAGGAGATCGAGGTTAAGCCTCAGTCCTGCCTCGTTGGTTTCCTTGTCTAAATTAATCGTCCGAAAAGCTAGGCATTCATATCTCCACTGGTATGGCCGACTATATTCCATACACTAGAGAGTACGACATCTCGCTTGTTGGTCCTACTCGTCGTGTGATAGGACCATAGTATAGTTGGAGGGTTGCCTATCCATCTTCTCTTAGATTTCTCTAGCCTTGCCTTTAGGTTCCTTAAGATCGTCCTATTGAGGATCTTCACTTGGCCGTTCGCCTGAGGATGACCGGGCGAGGAAAAATGATTGGATATAGCGACGTCAGAACAAAATAGCTTAAAACCATCATTGTCGAATTACTTTGAATTGTCGGAGATGATTACCCTTGGGATCCCAAATCGGCATATGATATTTTTTCAAACAAAGTTCCTAGTGTTTCTTTCAGTGACTTAGGCAAAAGGTTCCGTCTCTATCCAATTAGTGAAGTAATCTATTATGATAATAAAAATTTTCTCTATAATGGAGCTTGAGGCAGTGGTTCGAGTATATCTATCCTCCATTGGGAGAACGACCATGGGCTGCTCATTGGAGCCATCTCGGGGAGGGGGGAGGTGACTTATCGGAGAAAAACTTTGACACATGTTGTACTTTTTGGTGAACACCATTGAATCTCGTTCCATATGGGGTCAAAAATACCCTTGACGAACTACCTTTCTAACTAGTGATTTGGCCTTATGGTGGTTTCAACAAATGTCTTCTTGAATCTCTCTATGCACATAATCTGTCTCCTTTGGTCGGAGACATCTCAAGAGTGGTCCTAAGAAGGACCTCTTGTATATTGCTCCGTGGAGGAAAAAAATCTGGATGACCAATATCAAATTCATCGTGTCTGAATGTTTGTCAGATGGTAGCTCTCCAGTTTTAAGGTACGTGGCGATGCTATCCATCCATGTCAGTTCCGTTGTTATCTGGTAGTTAGTTTTGGCAACGTCAATTCTTGGGTTTACCAAGAATTCAAGAGAGATGAAATCAATAATGAAGGCCAAGTCTGCCAAAGCATCGACTTGCTTGTTTTCTTCTCGAGAAATTTGACGAATTCTGAAATCCTAAATCTTCATCCCCATAGCCTTCACCTCATCTAAATATGCCAACATACTGAGATCTTTGGCGAGGTAATGTCTTTGAACTTGATTCACCACGAGCTGGGAGTCGTTGTAAGCATCCAAGGATTCCACTTCCAACTCTATCGCGGCCCTCAATTTGGCGATGGGAGCATCGTATTCTACTTCGTTGTTGGTGGCTTTGAACCCAATGTGGATGGCATATTCCATATGATCTCCTGAAGGAGTTTGGAGTACGAGGCCAGCGCCACAACCATGTTGGTTGGACGATCTGTCCACAAACAACTTCCATCTATTGATGTCGCTATTCCCCACCCCCTGCACCTCGAGGGTTTCGATCTCAGGATCTGGAGCAACATCGTATGTAAATTCAGCTATGAAATTGGTCAATGCTTAGGCCTTGATAGCCATCCTTGGATGATAGTTGATGTGAAACTCGCCTAATTCAATGGACCACTTGAGTAAACGTCCAGAGGTGTCAGGTCATTGGAGAATTTGCTTGAGGGGCTGATTTGTGAGCACAACAATAGGGTGTGCTTGGAAATAGTGATGGAGCTTTCTTGTTGCGATCATGAGTGCATAGACGAGCTTTTCGATTTTAAGATATTTGGTGTCTGCCCCTATAAAAACTTTGTTGGCATAGTATACTAGTTTCTGAATTTTATCCTCTTTTTTGAAGAGCACGACGCTTACTGTGGTGGGCGACACAGACAGGTACAGGGTGAGTTCCTCGCTCATATTGGGAATTGTGAGCAGAGGGGGTGATCCCAGATATTCTTTTAGTTTTTGGAATGCCAACTTGGACTTACTCATCCATTCAAAGGCCTTGTTTTTTCTCAGAATCTTGAAAACTGGTAAACACTTGTCCGACGATTTTGAAACAAATCAATTGAGGTTGCTTCTATTCCTTGTTCGTCAAATGCTGTATTTCGTAGACACTTTGTGGTGAGCTCATTGTGAGCAGGGCTTGAGCTTGGTCGGGATTTACTTATTTCCTCGTTTGGTCACCAAGAAGCAAGGAATTTTCCCGACAATACTCCAAAGATACCTTTGGAGGGGTTTAACATCATACGATGATTGCGAAGGATACTAAATGTTTTTCCTAAGTGAGCTATATGGTTGGTAACTTTGAGTCTTTTTACTAACATATCGTCAATGTAGACTTCCATTGTACTCTTGATTAGTTATTTGAACATCCTGTTGACCAGCATTTGGTACGTAGCTCCTGTATTCTTCAGTCCAAATGGCATGACTTTGTAACAATAAACAACGTTTTCTTGATGTCGGGAGGATACATTTTAATTTGATAGTATTTGGAGAAGGCGTTCATGAAACTTTGGAGTTCATGTTTTGAGGTTGCATAATTATCAGATCAATCTTTGGGAGAGGGAAGTTTTCTTTAGAGATGACTTGGTTTAGGTCAGTGAAATCAACGCATACCTTCCATTTTCCGCCCTTTTAGGGGCGATGACAACATTGACCAACCATATGGGTAATGAGATTCTCTAATAACTTTGGCTTTGACGAGCTTGGACACCTCATCCTCTATAACATTTAAATGTTTTGGGGCAAACTTCCTCCTTTTTGGGTGAATCGAAGGATGGTAAGGTTCAGTAAAAAGCTTATGAATAGCGATATGAGGATTTATTCTTGGGACGTCGCTTTGTGACCATGCCAATATGTCATAATGTTTCTTTAAAAATTCCACCAAGGTACTTCGTAGCTCTTCAGTTAACTAGGTTCAGATCATCACATGATGGTTTGGATGGTTAGGGTGTATGGAGATCAGAGTCACTTCTTCCAATAGCTTGGTGTTTTTTGTTTCTCGGGGATCAATAAGGGATGCATCCTCTATCTCATCCCTTAACCCATCCATCTCGACGTGATATATCTGTAGTTACTATTTGGTGCCTGGTTGCAATGTGGTACTTGACTTCATTGCTGTCATGAAGCACTGATTTGAAACTTTTTGATCATTCCTTACCTCCCTATCCCAATAGATGTAGGAATCTTCATAACTAAATTATAGGCATAGGTGATGTAATTGTTTTTTCCCAATGTGGGGAGACCTAATTTAGCGTTGTAGGGCAAAGGACAGTCTACGACGATGAAGTCTTGCCATACTATAGACTGGTGGGGCGTTATTCCCAAAGTCAAAGGAAATTTACCCTATACGAGGGGGTGTATTGATCCTCCCCTAAATCCAACCAGAGGTGTATGAAATGGGTGGAGTCTGTCTCGCCCAATCCTTATTTTGTCGAACGCCAAGACAAATAAAATATCGACAAAACTCCCGTTATCAATTAGGATTTTCTAAACGTTGAAATTGGCAATTGTGGCAGATATTACCAAAGCATCGTCGTGGGGGAGATTAAAGCCTCTCTGATCCTCATTTGTGAAGGTAATGGAAGGGAGTGCTCTTCCTTTGCTCGCCCCTTTGCCTCTCGAGCATTCCTTTTTCGGGATGAATTCGAACACCCTCCTAATTCAAATCCTTCGTGGATAGTTTGGATATCTCTTGCGGTTGACCTGTTGTTAGTGTATCCTCTGCTAGGTGAGGCCGTCCTCAGGCGATCAGCTACAAATTTTCTCAGGTATCCTCTTTTGATCAAATTAACTATCTATTCCTTCAATTAAAAGCATTCCTCCGTATTATGCCCATGATCCCTATGAAACTCGCAATATTTATTTTTGTTTCTTTAGAGGGTGTTGGTTTTGATCTTCCCAGACCATTTCACAAATTCTTCATTCTTGATCTCCATGAGTACTTTGGCGATGGGAGCATTGAGGGGAGGCAATATCATATCGATTCGACGAGGAGGGGTGCAAGGACACCATTCATTAATTCACCCCCATGCATCTCGCTTAGACCTCTTAAGTTTAGATTGCCCTTGTAACCCGTTCACTGCGTATCTAGTTCCTTCCTTTTTTGATCCTCCTTTTCTCGCCTCCTACGTTTGGTTTTTGTAATCTTTTTCACCACGATGTATTTGTCAGTTTTACCTTGGAGTGCCGATAAGGTTTCAAGCATGCTTTTTGAAAGGGAATCAAATAGTGGGTTGGGACAAAGATATTCCATCATTGTCATGATTACGACCTTATCAGTGTGATTCTCTACTTCCAAGATGCCCTGATTAAAATTATTTGAAGTAGTCTTTAAGGCTTTCTCCATATTTGTCATGTCCCAACCCATTTATAGTAGGTTCACTCTTAAAACAGGTGTCATTGTGATCCGCTAGTGAGGTTCACTCACTAAGGCCTATCTATTTAATTCAGTTTAGGGATGTTCTTGTCATTCAAGATATTTATACTTGAATGCAAATAATATATACGAAAGCGTATATTAAATTAAACCAAAGTTGATGTGTCAATCAAAATATATAAACATCCTTACATTCCTCATAAATATAAATATGTATGACTACGGTTCTGGCCACAATCCGGCACAACAGTCAACAAAACTATACAATTTAAAAGAACTAACATTCCTACGCTAAGTACATGGCATAGGTCAATAAAAATCGACTAAGGTCGTCTACCTTCAATCGCGCTCCACCTCATTCTCATTATCTGAAATTATTACGTATAATTACATCTTAAACACTAGTCTAGTATGAGTCAAGTTATACAATACTAACAAGTGACCATTAAATTATAAAATATTAATTCATTTCAACATGAAATAATTTTACTTTACCAATTCTTTTTCATTTCAATCATTGGCTCATCTAAGCCTATTTACCTTGATTTCATATCAAGAATTCAAAATCATATTGGATTAACCCTTACAACACATACATCCATTCAACAATCATCAGTAATTAGGTAGCGATCCCAATATAATATATGGCATGATATCATACATTATCATCTGTCGGGGCTATATCACCTCTCGCTCCCACCCTTTTTACATCACCTCTCGCTATATTATTTTTTCCTAACGGTCGAGGCACCGTTTGAAACATGTGTCATCTAAAACATACTTTTCTAAAGTAATTTTTTTTATATTTTATGGCACGTTTAAAACATAGCATTTAAACATAAATCACCATTTTTAATCAACAAAAATATACATGCTTTAATCGTAAAACTTTTACTTTTAAGTAAGTAAAACAGAACGAGACTCGCATTAGATTTATTTCAAGCTCTCTCGGTGCCCACCTGTAAGTTAAGGTAATGGCCACTCTAGTTCCGGTCCTATAATTAGAAATTCTAAATTTAATATCCTGCATTTATTGGTTACTCTATTTGTTTAATTATATTATCGTTTAGTACGTCGAGTCTAAGGGCAGAAGGAGTGTATAGGGTATCGAAAATGACAAATTTTACTGAAAAACTTTGTTTCGTCAAAACTTGGCTTAAGTGTGGGAAAATAAAATTTTGAAATATTATTTTCTTCACACCATTTTTCTCGATAATTGTTCTTTATACCTTGTATAGTCAAAATTGATTTTATGAGTTTTTTATTGTAAGGTATATCCTCAATAACAAGAATAATTATTTTTAAAATAATTATCAAAAATTATTTTTGTACTAAAACTAAAATTTTATTTATTAATTTAATGGTAATTACATGTTCTTATATTTTTAATTGAATCCAAATGGGGGGTATTTTCTTTTTTATATTGTAAACTTAAAGTAAAAGGAAGGTTTATGACTTTTACTTAGATGTTTTCAATATAAATAAGTATGCTGACAGAAGACATGCCAACAGTGGAGGTTCAGTTGATCAAAAGTTGTCTGTCAAGACTTAATCGGTTGGAAAAAATATTTAATCGGTTGAGAAAAAAATATTCAACCAGTTATGTAGGAACAGTGGCCTATTTTAGTGACCTCAACCAGTTGAGAGAAAATGTTCAACCGGTATTTTCTCTCAACTAATTGGGTTAGAACAGTGGCCTATTTTAGTGACCTCAACCAGTTGGGAGAAAATATTAAACCGATTGGGCTTAAATAGAGACTTTAGGCTTAATGTTCAACTAGTTAGGCTCAATCCTCAATTGGTCTAACTAAAAAATAGTGAGTTGATTCTTTTTCCTAGATTTGATTTCAAGCCTATTTTGGGCCACTAAGCCTTTAAATTATGAAAAATATTTTAAAATAAAAATTATAGGTATTTAAAATAGCTTTCATACGCAACTCGAATCAAATCAAAAGATTATCTTATGAGGGACTTAAGTTCAAACTACTAACTGATTATTTTGATGTAAACATGACATAGTTTCTAATTGGTTTTCGATCCTTCAACAGCATATACGTGACTTATTCCCGACGTATTGTCAAACTTTAACCATGATAAGGTTATTACTCCTATCCCGAGTGTTCATTACTCTATTTATTGAAATAAAATTACAAAATGATATGAAAGAGACAATGTCTTTCTTTCTCTCCCTTTCTCTATTTCTTTCTCTCCTTCTTTCCCTCTTTTCCAGCGCACAAGTTCCAAACAACATTATTGGGAACAAAATTGTATGTACACGTGTGTATTTTGCTGACTTGGGTGACCCATATGGTGAGTCACATGGTGAGTCACCCAAGTAATCATGCCCATTGATGAGTCATGGTGGTGAGTCATCACCATCATATGGCTCTCCTACTTCCACATGGTCCAGCCTTGTAAGCTTTACATGTGTTCTTTTTCTATTCAACTTTATAAGAAAATCTTATTCGGGTATAAATTATGTTATAATAAAAATTTCTAAAAATTTTAAATTGCTACCAGTGTATTTATAAGTTTATCCTTACTACAATACACTACAATTAATTTGTGGGTCAGGGTATTACATTTTCCTCAACTTATGAAGTTTGGTCCTCCAAACTCGTTTACATCGTTGAATGTATCATATTCATGGCTTGACTCAATCTATATTAATAATTCTAATATCATGATAACAAGACATAAGTTAAAATTTTACCTTGTTCAAAAAGGTGCAGGTATTTCTGTCGCATGTACCTTTCTTTCTCCCACGTGGCTTATTCCTTTGACTGGTTCTTCTACCAAACCTTGACCAATGGAATTATTTTACTCCTCAATTGTTTCAGTCTGGTGTCCATGTTTCGCACTAATCGCTCCTCATATTGCAAGTTCTTTTCCAATGCTATCGGTGGTTGTTTCAACACGTGAGTTAGACCCGCAACATACTTCCTCAGCATTGATATGTGAAGCACGTCGTGAACATTTGCAAATTTTGGAGTCAAGGCAAGCCAATATACTTCCGGTACTATCATCCATGGAGCATCATTAGGGTTTTGTACGAGTCCAAGTGATTCATTGGACCCACTTTTTCCTCATATACTCCTAGCTGAGATAGTAGTTTGAATCAAGTTGAGACCCTAACTCTCACCACTCTCTCCGTGAATGGGGGCTATGTTTGTTTTATCAAAGCATCCACTATGATTGGAGTGTTTACACAGATATTTATAGCATTAATTCGAGCATCAAGGTATTTGAGTTTCTAATTAGTGGATTTATCGCAGCGCCCATGCATACGGTCTTAGGCGAGTTGATCTTCCCTGTTTTCGAGTTTCTTCACCTTTCGTATTATGAGTTCTGCTGGACGATCGGGATTCTGACCCTCAGAACTCCTTCCTTGTCTGGAGTGCAGACTTGTAGACCGATATTGACGGCTCCTTATAGAGCGTCCCTAACTAGCACTCTAACAATTTTGTGAATCTTGGTCGCCTGACTAGCGAGAATGGCAAGATCAAATAACATCTTCAGGGATAGGTGCAATGACATGAGGCGGATTATTTGTGGTGAGGTGTTGTACAAGACATTATCCTAATATGTTCAGAAATTCCATGCATCTCACGGTGAATGCCCCTCAAGATTTGGAGCTTGACCAACGTTTGCCATTTGATGTGCTCTATTATCTAAAGGGATGTTGGTACTTTGCCTAGGTAATAAGCATCTACGCAAATGCATAGAGTATTGAAAACAGTCGTTCTCACAGATGGCCCCAAACTGTTGTGGTAAAAATTTAGAACAAGCAACCAACAGTGCGAATTGCTCAACAAGAAGCTTGGTGTTGACTTCGATGACCTGCGTAAGGAAACAAACCTCACTGACCGGGGTGAGGTTACTCAAAACCTCTCCGGCGTGGAGACGAGATCGAGGTGAACTTGCTAGACAAAGCACAACAAAATTATAGCACAATAGTATGAGTAAGAATGTGGTTACCCCATTCTAGTGGATGGTGAGTGGCCTTTAATAGATGGAGGGTTTATAAACGTGTGAGAAAACTGCTGCGTAATTATAGGGTAACCAAATAAGGAAGCCGTGGTCGATGATCGCGGCGTAATAGGTGGTGAATGCCAAATGGAGATGGTACCGCAACTGTAGGAGATGGAGTGTTAAGTTTACCTCGGTCTAAATATGGTGGCGAGGTAAACTGCTTAGCAGGCATGGACGATTTGGGATATTGAGAGGACATGGATGGTGTTTAGGAAGCTTGGACATGCTGAGTGGCAACTCTGAGAGGCACTAACGATGTGATCTTTTTGTGGATAATGTGGCGACATGTTCTTCTCGGGCCAAATTATTTTCTCTAGAGCTAACGTTAGTAGGTAAGGATTTCACCCCTCATAAATAATAATAGGTTTTGG
>BRYF01000017.1:6865000-6870000 GCA_030159135.1 Actinidia polygama | reverse complement strand
GAACTATCTCTTATTTTACAAAAAATTATCATAAAATGGAGTTAAAATAATCCCTAGCATTATCAGACTTTAGAATTTGTATTTTTAATTGAAATTGAGTCTGAATCATATTTTTAAAATTTTTAAAGATTTGACCCATTTAAAATTTTTTTTTCATGAGGAATACCCATGTTAATCTAGTGTGATAATCTATGAACGAAACAGACTACATAGCATCAGTTACATTTTTATTATTGATGGACCACAAATATTGCTATGAATCATTGAGAATGGACTAGACGCTTTATAGGGTTGATTGGGAAAATGGGATCGGACTGCTTTGATAATTGACAGATTTCACACTCAAAGGATTTTGAATTTTTGTTAAATAATGAAGGAAATAAATGCTTGAGATACATAACATTAGGATGATCTAAGCGATAGCGCCACAATATTATTGTATTATTGTTATTTTGACATGAAACAATCAAAGATCTACCACTAACTTCCTTTTGAGGTTGTTCTTGTGGATAGTGGCGATTGTTAAGGATGTAAAGTCAGGAGCATTCCTCAATATTGCCAATTGTCTTCCCCAAATCCATATCCTAAATTTCTTAATGAGTGGAGAAAAAATTAGTAACACACCTCATTTTCTTAAGCAATTTACTAATTGACAATAGATTAAAGTCCAAGTTAGGACCAAGAAGAACAGAGTTGAGAGTACGATCATTTGATAGTGAACCATCCGCTATTCGGACCATTAGATTATTTATATATGAGCTATATGTATCAAAAATTGTTGTATCTCCTGTCATATGATCAGAACATAGTCCATGATCCAAGTTTTTTTTTACATTTTTTACCAATAGTAAAGGCTCTAAAAATATTGCCTTTGTGAGCTAAGGTTCTGAAACTAATGACATGGTCGAAAGACTAGCCGGTTTGTGACTGCGCTGACAGAAGATGAGACAATAGTTTCTAAAGCATCTCCATTTGCTCCTTGTTAAAGGGGCTTGCTTCAAGTTGTGGTGATTGTTCCTCAGTAGCCACATGATTACCTCGTCCTTCTTTCTCAAGTAGTTGACTTGGCTTCCAATCTGCTGGCTTTCTATGTATCTTCTAGCAAGTTTCTCTTGAGTGACCTGGCTTTCTGCACTGTTCACATCAAGGCCTACCTCTTTTATTTTTTTGATGATTGTCAGAAGGAATGAATTGAGTTTTAAGAGTAGAGCTTTCAGCCATATTCAGTTGTTGGTCAATGTCATCATTAGTTTTTTCTGACTTTCTTTGCGCAAATTTTAGAAAATGCCTTTATGAGGTTGGGTAGAGGTTTCTATATGATTAGAGGATGAAGATGATGAGATGATGATATTAAAAGAAGAGAAGGGTGAGTTGATAGCAATTCCAAAAGCTATACCGTATTTAGGCATGAGATAGAAGAAGATAATAGAGTAGAAAAAACTCGAACATTGATTGAAGATGAAGAGACAATATTAAACATGCTCTGATACCATGAAAGATTTGAAGACTAAAACATATGGAAGAACTCAGATTTAGTTCATTCTTTTATTCATCTTTTGAATAATGAAAGAAAGCGAAATTTAATAGAATATGTGTCAAATTACATGAAAAGTGAATAATTACATTGCTGGAATTGGATAATCATACCATCAATTCCGCTCTTAAAAAAGAAATTATCAACCAATTATATTTATGCTAAGAATACTCTTAAATTAATTATAATAAAGGTTGTACTAATTAAGGAATGACAATAGAGAATGCTAAATATGGCTTGATTTCCAACAGAAATTAGTATTTGAGTAATAATGAGTAAATTAAACAAAGTCAAATTTATTGATACAAGTTGCGCTTAAGTTTGATGCAATTGTTAGAACCATTATCAATCCACTTGTTCATGAAATGACTCCTTGTCAACTAAGATATTTATTCATGCGAACCAGGTGGGTTGATAATAGAAAACAAAGAAGAGAAGAAAAGTAAACGAAAACTTGGATGCAGTAGTTTCAAAGATTGAAGTAGTTATTCTTTTATATTTTTTGAAAATATCTTTATTAAAAAACTCTTAAAATGAAAAAATAATAAATAATCTTAATTTTATTACTTGGAGGTTAAGATTTGGCTAATCTGAACCTTCAGAAAATGGTAATAATGACTTGAATCAGTGTATTAACATGGGAATTGCAAACTAATCATGTGATGTTCTTCCATCATAATATGTAATGGTTTTAATAATTTTCATGTTATTTTAGTTGTACATCGCGTTGAACGGTCATGTGCATCAGAAAATATCAAGGTTGGTCAAGTAGTGAGGCTGTATAAATTTAGATTAATTATAAGTAAGTTCATGGCATTTATTTTTTAAAAAAAGGACAAATTTTACTTTGTTCCCTTGAGGTTTAGGCCTTGTATATATGAATTATCTCTTGATGTTTAAAAATTACCGCATAAATGCTTATAATTTATGGACTAAAATTCACCTAACTTCTATTACAAAACTCGTAAGTTGAACTTCGTAGCCTCATCTTCATCTTATTTTTTTTCTCTCACATATACACAAACATGCACGCGGGCATGTATCTATCTATATATCTTATTAAAGCAAAAATAATATACTGATTACTATAAAAGAAATAAAAGTCCTCAATAGGGTAAGAAGAGTACTCTTTTTTTTTTTGCTTAACCACAATGGCCCATGCAGCTCCCCAGACGGTTTTACGCCTAGATGGGTTACCCCTCAGACTAATCTGTGGCCCACGCTAGCCGTGCCCCCAGCCAACACGTAAGAGGTAAATCGCGGATATGCGACGCAGCAGCCAAGAATCGAACACGGGACCTCCGAAGGATAACTCGATTCCCGGGTGTTCGCTCTTTGCCACTACGCCATATATCCGGGGGGTAAGAAGAGTACTCTTGTTCTGCTGATATGTGCTTCCTAGCCCAATGCGTAGGTCCCAGGTTGGATATTTTCGTTTAACTTTTTAATGCTGCAATTTAGCTCGGTTCGCAAGTTTGCGAATTGATTTGCGGAGCGGCAAGGGTGTTAGGCGGATTATGTGACTTAAGTTAGAGGGATAGAAGGAAAGAATTGGGTGTCTGATAATAGTGAGAGTATAGGAGCGAAGATGGTTTTGGAGCATTAATAGGAGCGAGGGGAGAGAAAATTTAAAGATTATGAGAATGTTTTTATCTTCAGAACACCGTTTACCTGTATACTGGTTGCATTGATCACTAACTTTTACTTGAAAGTGACTAAAAACCTTAGTCAAAAGAGCACCATAGGGTAGGGCTCGACTGCTATGGTTTCTCACGTCAGCCATCTCTTTGAGTACGATATAGTTTAGGTTCAATGGCTCATCTATAGCAGCTATAGATTATGAAAGCATCCATATTGGTCAACTGATTGTAGTGTCCTGCCTTGGGAATTATATAGCTATAAATTATGAAAGCATCCATTCTTTGCAATTACCTCATTCATGTGTTTCTTGCTCACATATTGGTCAAGTTAACTTGGTTTGCTAATAAAAATGCATTCTCTAGCATTGGTAATCCCAGTGATCTTAGATAAGATCGTGGGATTTAGGACGATGTCTCTTCCTTTAACTTTTGAATCTATTGTGTACTCAATATTATTTAGGTTTCCTACTTCGAGATTGCAGTAGAAGAACCTTACCAAGTTGGTGTTTACGTCCTTTGGAAGAGGTCAGAATCCATTCTAACCTAGTGCATCCATTGGGGCAAGTATCTTCTGATAATATTTGAAAGGGAAACTCCTTTCAAATTCACGTCTCGTCATGATTGACCTATCCTAGGAAGCCAAGTCCTTTGGATGTCCATAGATTTAAACATCATTGGCTTAAAGACCATCTCTGGTTCTGCTGGGTTGGTATCCTCACCCCTCGAAAGCATGTTTGTTTCTCACCGTGGCAATGAAAATCTAAGATTTTTTGGTCTAGGGTTTTGGAATTTTGAAGGGATGAAGAATGATGATATGTATGGATGCTTTTATAATGGAAAACTAGAGATTAAGAACCTTTAGGATTTCTGAAATGAACTTGAAGAGTTTAAAATTCTTAGATTGAAGGATTTTGAATAGTCAAGAGCTCTATCTCTTCCTTTCCCCCGGGATTTCTGCAACTTCGATCGACCGAAGTTGTGGATTCGGTCGTCAAATCTCTGAGATTCGTCGACCAAACTTTTAGGGTTCAAATGATTGAAGCAGTTTGAAGCATGAAAAACTCTAGGTTTGTAAAGGTCTTGAATTTGATTAGGTGAGGATTTCTTTTAAAATGAGAAAGAGAATAAGAGTAGATTAGGGCAATGAATATGTGTTTAAGATAGATAGATATATGCATTTAAGACTTAATTTAATATTTTACTTAATAGATATGTGACCCTTTAAGTTTTTGCACCTACAAAAACTTTGGTCGCCAACTTCGGTTCGGTCGACCGAAGTTGGCCATTCGAACTTCAGGTTTGGTCAGTCAAAGTTTTAGCAATATCTGCAGACTTTGACAGTAATCCACGTAAGCCTAAGATGAGATTTTCAACATATTTTCTTTCTTCCCACAAGTTACAAATGACATAAAACATATGTGGAACATGATTCTCTTGATCATTTAATTCTATATCAAAATTCAACACTTCTATGCACATTTTTTTCATTTAATAGATTTAAATTAAGTCAATCTTAAAAATTTAAGCACATAAGTGATTTGAACTAAAATTAAGTTTATGTTTGTTTTGTTGGAATTCAATTTTATATGGAATAAGGTTTGATTTAGACTACTCGTTCTCAATTCCAACTCACTCAAGTAATATGAAGTTAATTAAGAATCCAAAACTGCTAACATTGGTTGAGACATACCAAGTTCACGTCCAATGATACAAAATCTTTTTTCATTAAGGGATTTTGTGAAAATGTCCGCCCATTGCTTGTCGATTTTTACATAAATAAGTTCAATATCCTCTTTGTGGATGTGATCTCTTAGAAAATGATGTTG
>BRYF01000017.1:6835000-6842500 GCA_030159135.1 Actinidia polygama | reverse complement strand
AGAAAGTCCATTATTAACAGACACGATACTTTACATCCTAAATCTTTGTTATCTTGGTGTACTCTTTTTGATCCTGATCGTAAATCTTTGTTATCTTGGTGTACTCTTTTTGATCCTGATCGTGAGATGGAGGAAAAAAAATCAAGAATAGACATCTGTAGTAAATTAGTGGTGGTGGAAGGTGGAAGCAAACGGTAGCTAGTTGATGTGGCCAAACTATGACACATCCCAAATCTTTATTATCTTGGTGTACTTTTTTTGGTGGGCCTGATGTTTGTGAGATGGAGAAAAGAAAATCGAGAATAGACACTTGTAGTGGATCAGTGGTGGTGAAAGGTGAAAGCAAATGGTAACCGGTTGCTGTGGCCAAATTATGACACAAAAATAGTGAGTTAAGCCGCCAAAGCTGTTTTCAGAAAATGGCTATCCGATAGTCAAGTTAGATGACCGTATAATCAAAATATACAGAGAGAGATAGTAGAAGCTTAGAGTAGCTGAATTTGCATACTTTAGAGAGAATAAGGGCTGACATTATATAGCACAGCTCGACGCGTGTCTTGACGTGCCAACTTTTGTGATGCTAGACAGACTGTAACTCAACACATACTTGGACACGCTAACTGTTTTATCAGTAAGTAGGCGGATGACTCAGCCATGTCACTAGGGCCTCATTGGTAGCTTCTCATCATGTCATCGACGTCTCGATCCAAGCTTGGGGGCTGTCAGAGAAAACTTAGCCATGAAAGTTACCTTATGTCCCTTGATGTATCTTGGGATCACTGCCGACCGTTGCCCCTTGACCAGACTTTGAAGTGCTTACCTTGCCGAGCTTGCTATGGAGCGCCATTTTGGAAGTGATACTTGCCTTACCTTGAATAGTGCCTATGTCCAGTGATGTCTCAACCGAGCTCCAACGCAAGACCCCACTAAGTTTGCTTCATAGCGATAGCTTGGCGGCGGTGCCTGTCCTACCAAGATCAGAACTTGTAGTAGTGTAATTTGTACCCTTTCACTTTTGATCCGAAATTAATAGAATTTCCTTTTCTTTGATATTAAAAAAAAAAGAAAAATAACAAAATGTAGCCCCACTTTTATTTATTTTCATATTTTGACACTATTTTAGCTTTTGCAATGTGCATGTCCCAAAACTGGATTCAGATCCTCTGAAGTGCACCTAAGATGGAGTGTTTATAGAGTGTATAAAATAACGTCATTTTGTACACTTTAATATCAAAATGACGTCGTTTTATGGTCAGTATCAAAACGATATCATTTTGTACGCTTCAAAAACACTTCATATTAGGTGCACTTAAGAGGATCCGAACTCCACAAGACTCAAAAAAATGCGTTATTATTGGTGGTGGAGGAATGGACATGACAAGACAAGGGATACAAGAGTGCTGTTATTGGACTGAAACTGTGCGAAACAGATTTCTACTTTGCTAAAATTGTTGAGTTTCTACATGATCTTAAATTAATCAGCTCTCTATTTGTAAATCCAAAAAATTCTCAAAATATTATGATTGTATTTAGATCAAGAATTTGGTGAAATAAAAAAAAATAAAAGTAAAAAATTAGAAGATCCAAACATTCAAATTAAAGTAGGAAATTAAAATAAAAAAATCAAAAGATTCAACGGTTCTGAAAATGAATAAGGTCAGAGAAAAAATAAAAACGGCTAAATATTCTAACTTTTTTATTTCCTACTTCAATAATTGAATATGAGGAAATATCCCGTGCATTGATGCCATTCTAATCAATAAAAAGTAACAAGGAGACCTAGGAGCTGCATATAACACTACATAGCTTTACATATTGTACTCACAGCCACAGTACAAAGCCATACTCGACTTTAATTACTCAGCTTTTTGTATGGCATGGTGTTGGATTTGACTTTATATTCCCAGCTTCTCTCTCAAGTCTCTCTCTCTCTCTCTTAGACTGCATTTGTTTCTCCAGTATAGTAAAATGTTACCATCCGAAGACGTAGGCTATTTTGCCAAATCTCGTAAATAGTTGTGTGTGCGTGTGTATCCCAGTGTATGCAATTGTTGATCCGACTTTGAGCACAACAATTGGTATCAGAGCCATGGTTGAGTTTTGGACCTCTGCAAAAGTGCTCTGAATCGATTTCTGATAGCATACCGTGTTCATATCGACGAGATGAAGCTCATTTCATCCAACCCTGCATCCAAATGCCATCACACGCACCAACATGCCCCACTTGAAAATCAATGCATAAGATCTACTTGCTTACAAGCGCCCGACACACAGCCAAAGGAAAATGACGAGTAAGCTTCACGCGCTATCACGCACCCACGCCCTTACGTGCCCAGGTGCGCCACATATGCTTCTAGTCATAGTCACGTCATCATTGAGTCAGCATCCAGTCAGCGACCCAGGCATTGCCACATCAGTGATCTATCAGCAAAACCTCTGTTTGGTAAACTACACTTTTAGTCCCTAAAGTTTAAAAAATTTAAATCCTCTAGTTTACTTAGAGGATAAGCCCGGTGACAAGTTAGAGAAGAATTGAGAGAAGCTTAATTGCCAAGCTTGCGACACTATCAGACTTTTTCTTGCCAAATACCAGAAGTACTTTGTTATGGAGGAGAACTCAACAAAGAAGTGTGGGACAAAATTAAGAACAAGTACATGACTAAGAGTATTGAGAACTGACTCTATCTAAAAAGACATTGTTCCGCTTCCATTATAAACAAGGTACATTCATAAATGAATATCTGAATAGTTTCAATAAAATTTTGTCTGATTTTCAAAATCTGGATGTTGAAATTGACAATGAAAATAAGGCTCTTTTGTTGTTAAATTCTTTGCTTGACACTTGTGAGCATCTGACAACTACCTTTTTGTATGGTAAAGATAAAATTAAATTTAATAATATTTTTAATGCCTTGATGAATAATGAGGTACGAAAGAAAGATCAACATACTCATAGAGAATCGAGTTCAAATGCATTTACGGCAAGGGGTAGGATGAGTAGGCAAAAATATTGAATGAGTGGGAAGTTTCGCTCAAAATTAAGGGAAAAATCATCGGATAGACGACAACTTACAAAAGATGAGTGTACCTATTGTCATCAGAAAGACCATTAGAATAAAGATTGTCCGAACAAAGAAAATAAGGAACCGAAAGTGAATATGGAACAAAAGAAAGATGAAGATTTGGATGCAACTTTGACTTTTTCATCATCCATTAATCATACTAACGAGTGAATTCTGGATTCGGAATGTTCCTATCACATGAGCCCTTATAGGGACTATTTTTCGAGCTTTGAGGAGTCAACGGTAGAGTTGTCATAATGGGTAACGAGTAATGACAATGCCTTCAAAAAAAAGGATAGGCAATATCCAATTGAAGATGTTTGATGGTGCTACTAGAGTTTTGACTAATATTTGGTATGTACAAGACTTAAAGAAAAATCTTATCTCTCTGGTAACCTTAGACTCAAAAGTTTATGAGGCCACTATGGAAAGAAGTATTATGAAAATTGTTCAAAGGGTACTGGTTTTTATGAAGGGCACTTGCAAAGAAAATCCATACTTCTTGGATGCGAGTACTATCACAGGGAGAGTTACTATCTCCAACAATTCAGATGGATTAGACACTTCCAAATTATAACACATGCGATTTGGATATACTAGTGAGAAAACTTTACAAATTTTGGTACAAAAAGATATTTTAAAAAGAACCAAGACTGGAAAAATTGAATTATGTATGCATTGTGTGCTGGGTAAGTAAACAAAGGTGAAGTTCGGAACTGCAATTCATCAGACTAAAAAAATTCTCAATTATATTCACATTAATTGTAACACCTCGAATCCGTAAATTTTATTAATCATATTAATTATGCCGCGTACGATAATTAAGATGAACAAATTAAAGACAACAGTCAAAGAGACCAAAAATAAGTTAGAATTCTTCAAAATATTAAGTTTTATTTCTGCTCAGTTTTCTTCTTGGCGTTTGAACGTCAAAATGGACGTTCGAACGCTTAGGAAAAAATTGGAATGTCAACTCTTGCACTTATCAAACTATAAGCAATGCGTTCGAACCCTAACGGACCAAAATTCCTTCTTAGCGTTCGAATGCTGAAAAGAGGCATTCGAACGCCAAGAGCAAAAATAGAAAAATAAAAACGAAACATGAAATCAAAAAAGGACGAGACATATGGGATTATTTCCCTCTCAGTCAATATACACAACAAACACCCACACCCTCACTCTTATACACACACACACTATATAAAAGAGAGAGAGAAAGGAGAAGAGAGAAGAAAGAAGAAAGAAAGGAGAAAAAGGAGAAGGAAGGAAAAAGAGAGTGTTAAAAGCTCAACTACGTGCCATTGGGAGCTTAAGCTCGAGCTTGAAGAAAGGTAACCACTCTAAATATTATGCATATATGTATATGTATAGGTTAGGATTTTTACTTGATTTTAAAAGTTGATCTAGTATGTTAGGGTTACTTTTGAGAGATGAATTTGAGATATTGTAGCCTCCTTAAGTCTTTCTTCACACCCTAGGACCCTTGGAGCGATTTGAGTTGTATTGGAGAAAATTTGGAGAAATTATTAGAGACCAGTTATTGTTCATACAATTTTACGTAGTGAGTGTTCGGACGCCCAAGATTAGCGCTTAAACGGTCTGAACTCTTTCACCTTGGCGTTCGAACGCCACTTTCAGTACATTTTTTAGCGTTCGAACGATCACCAAATCTAGCCTTAGCGTTCGAATGCCAGAACCAGCATTCGAATGCCAAGACCAATTTTCAGCCAGTTTAGCCTTTTCTTTTACGACAAAATCATGTTATTCTAAAGTATGTCAGACCCCTTTGCATACTTATGTGAAGACTTTAAGCATCGGTTTGACAAGTCATGACCTAGAATGAATACCCTAGGGTTGAGTCGAGAATTTATACTAGTTTAATTCATTATCATGGGACATATTACAATTGTAGGAACTCAAAGCCAAGCACCTAGACAAGGAAACGCATGTGAGTAACACGATGCCATGAATAAAATTATGTATTTTCAAAACGTTTTCAAAGTGTACTATGTATATACAAGTGTTTTTCATGTTTCAATGCATAAAATGAGTATGTTACGATATTAATGCCATATCTTTTAAAGTATGAAAATATTGTTATATTATGTATTGAAATCCATGGATACATGATTGAATGAAAAGCAAAGTATGTTCAGAATATGTATATATGGTGACACTCGGAGTCCTCTCTGACGGGACCTTAAAGTCAGATAGTCCTAAGGTAGATGTGGAGCGTAAAATAAAATCATCTGCAATCGAGATATCTCAAGTCAAAAGAGCCACCCGACCTATATGGTCACTCAGTTCAATCGAGTTGTTACACTTTTTATGTGATGCCTATGTGAGCATCAAGTTTATGAAAGCATGTGAGCATCAAGTTTATGAAAGTATTTGAGCATCAAATTTATGAATGTTTAAGTTAAAAGAACTTTATGATATGCTTACATGATGATTTTAATGATATATGTTATGATATGTACGATACAGAAAAGATTCATGGTATTTTACGTTCATACATCTGTTGTTATTCACTAAGCTTTAAGATTATGTTTTAGAAAACTATTTTCGGGAAGCCAATCAGAAGAGCCATAGAAGGAGAATATCCAACCGATGTAGTTGTGGCCCAAGTGCCTTGAGATGTTTTGTAGATAGATTAGATTTCTCGTTATGTAATTATATTGGCCAGGTAATGTATTTATAATGGAAAAATAGCCCTGGTATGTATATAAATAGTTGAACTTACGCACAGCTCTATGTACGGTATGGACGTGACACTTTACTATTTTCAATTATTAAACGTTTTCACAAAAAGAAAATTTTGTATCATTTTAATGAAATTGCACAGGAGACCAACCAGAAGACAGGTAAGTGGCATTGGCAGCGAGCTGCCGGCCATCACACGCCCACAATCCGTAGGCTGGGTTGCGGGGTGTGACACTAATGTTTGGGGACATACAAAGAATGCTTCTTTAGGAGGTAAACACTAGTTTGTTACGTTTATCGACTATTTCTCTAGACTAGTTTGGGTGTACACTATGAAATATAAAGATGAAGTTCTTGACATCTTTTTGAATTGAAAGCAAATAGTTTAAACTCATAATTGTAAAAAAATTAAGAAATGCAGATCTGATAATGGCGACGAGTACAAATCAGATACGTTCATCAATATTTGTCGAAAGGAGGGAATTGTAAGGTTTCAAAAATATTTTCTTTTAATTATGACGCATTAGTGATGTCATCATGCCACGTGTACGTGTATATATGTATAAGGGTGTATATATATATATATATCGTTATGGGCCTATGTGTGTTTTGCAATTGGGCTTGTGTGAGAAAGGAGGGAGACATTTAATTTGGGTCAAGTTGCCAAACAAGGCCTTAGGGCCCAATGGGGGCATTTAGTATATCGCTATTTGACCTAAACACATTTTATTTCCCAACACATTTACTCTTCCATCTTCTTCTCTCTCTCTATGGCTTTAACATCTTGAGTTAGGGCTTGTGAGTGTAAGAGTGAGATTGAGTGGTGGTTCTTGAGATATAGCTATCTACTTAACGGAGGCTTCAATTTGAGCAAATAAAGTTAGAGATTGGAGCAAGTTAGAGAGCTAGGGCTTACTTCATCTTCTTCAAGCTTTTTGAACTAGCATTGCTTGGATTTGACGTAAAGGGGTTTTTTCTTGTGGGGTTTAGCTTTGGATTGTTGTTAATGACTTATATAAAGCCTATTAAGGCATTATTTTGGGTATTAAACTCTAAATAGAAAATTTGGTTTGAAATGAAAATCGAGGGTTCTAAGATCTAAAAATCTATTTTTGCTACGTTGTCTACAGGTAGTACTTTTTTCTCTACCAGTAGTGATTTTTTGTATTTAGCCACTGGATGGGTCCCTACCGGTAGTGATGTCTACCATTAGTGCCCAAACTCCTACCGGTAGTGACCGGTAGAAACAGTTTGTAAAAACTTTTTAAAGTAAATACATTTGGATATAGTTATGGTTATGAGTATGGTTTATAACAAATGCATAAGAGTGATGTCAATAATGATTATTATCGACGGTTTTTAATATTTACATGGTATTGGTTATGGTTGTGATTATGAGCATGGGTTATAGTAAATACATTTTAATTATTCCGATAATTGTTTACTATGAACGGTTTAAATACTTGTATAGTATGTTATTTGCATTGAAACTTTTAGTAAAATGTAAAGTGTACATGTGTGTGAAATTTGAAAATGGTTAAAGAGGGACACGCTAGGATATACCGAATTAGGTACGTCGTGTACTCGGAATAAGATGATTTAGAATAAGTCAAGGTTAAAGTCCTAGATAGAAACTATGTGATGGTAGGGAATGCCTTCCCTTCGGTGAAAGTCTAAGAAGTTGGCGGTTAAAGTCCTAGATGGCAACTACGTGACGGTAGGGAATGCCTCCCAT
>BRYF01000017.1:6780000-6785000 GCA_030159135.1 Actinidia polygama | reverse complement strand
TTCATCCTTGCCTCTAGTCATTTCCATCTCCACCCTTATTCCTTTAGTTTCCTAGACAATTTCCTCCTAGCCTCGCGTTTCCTCCTCCTTAACCTTCCCTCGGTACTATCACTTCAGTTCTCAACCTCGGACGGTTCCTTTTGATGTGACCTACTTCATTACAGTGAAAACATCGGTTGTCGGTCTTTTTCCTCCAACACTCTCCTTAATGATTCTTACCACATTTCAGGCTCCTCGGTACTTGCCCCCTCAAGTTATTCGCTTTGTTTTTCTAGTCTGATTCCGCCTTTTGTTTCTTCTGTCCACTCGGACCCTTGTCACTAAAATTCTGTCCAGTTACTTCCTCTTTTTGATTTTGTCTTCCTCTATTATGACTGCATAGTCAGCACGTCTGCGTATGTTGGTTATACCAGTTGTCATATTACTCTCTTAATCTTGTATCTCAGTCTGTCCTCAAATCTCCTCTATCGCACTCATCTCATATGTGGCAACTAAGTGCAGTGCATACTTTGTCAAATTAGTAAATGTCACCTCATACTCCGCAATAGTCATCCTCGTCTGCTTTTGCTGTTTAAATCATGCACATTTTGCGTTCTGCAATGCCCTCGGCACACACTTCTCTTTGAAAATTGTTTTAAATCGAGCCCAATTCATGCCTAGCTCCCCATTCCTTTTAGATTCCACCATTTGCTAGCTTCATCTGCTAACAGGTATGAGCTTATCTCCATGTTCTTGTATTCTCCAGACCTCAAAAGCCAAAAGTCCTTTTCTATTTATGCTAGCCATTCATTGGCTTTCACCGGATCCATCCCGCTTTTGAACGTGGTGATTTGAGTTTTAGGAATTGCCTTACTATGGCAATATTCTTAGCTGGTATAGCTAGGTCTTCAGTTGATCAACCCTTAACACTTGTGTCATCATGACCTTCTAGTGAGGTTCACTCACTAAGGCCTACTACTCAACTAGTTTAGGAATTTTTCCCTAACATTCAAGATATTTATACTCAAATGCAATAGTATATATAGAAGTGTATTTAAATTAACCAGAGCTGACGTGACATTAAAAAATATACAAATATCTTAACACTCTTCCTGAATATAAATATTTTTATCTACGGCTTTAGCCACAATCGTCATCAAAACTATACAAGTTCAAAAGAACTAACATTTCTATACTAAGTACATAGCATAGGATAACAAAAACTGACTAAGGTCGTCTGCCTTTCATCGCGCTCCATCTCATTCTCATTACCTAAAATTGTTAAGTATAACTACGCCTTACGCACTAGGCTGGTGTGAGTCAAGTCATATAAAACATACATGTGTTGTGCTCGTGAAAGTGTATATCAACAAATTCATTTTATGCATGAAATAACTTTACTTTTGTCAATCCTTTTTATTTCAATCATTGGCTCATCTAGGCTCGTTTATCCTTGATATTATATCAAGATTTCAAATCATATCGATTGACACATGCAATACATTTACCCGTTCAATGACCACCAGTATTTAGGTAGCGACCCCAATAATATGGTATGATATCACCCATGATCATCTGACTTTGATCCCCTTATTGCATCTCCTCATTATATTCTTTTCTCCTAGCGAGTAGGGCACCATTCGAACCATGTATCGTCTAAATCATACTTTCTAAAATAATCATTTTTCACAATCCATGGCATGTTTAAACATAGCATGCATTTAATCGTAGAATATCACATTTTCATAAACCAAATAACACATTCTTTCATCTCAAAAGTCTTCCAAGTAAAACATAACAATACTCACCTTACGCGTATTTCATGGAATGTACCAATACCAATAAGCTATCCTAAAGTTGCTCAAATGGAATATACAAGATCTGCACAAAAGCTTAAGAGACGTAAGCTTGGATAACCTAGAAATTGACCAGGTAATATTTTCGCACATTATTATAGAGATAAAATTATTAGTTTACTACTTGGTTCTGTTTCTTTAGCGTTACAACATGGTTGCTTCTACTTTGCCCAACAATATTATAGATAAGTTTATCAGTCTTGTGACATGTTTGGTTCTGTTTCTTCAATATTACAGATAAGTTTATCAGTGTAATAACATATGCATCGTTGTATTTCTTCCCATTACAATACTTGGTTCAATTTCTTCAATCTTACAACATGCTCCGTTCCATTTTTGCCCAATAGTATTAGTGATAAGTTTATTAGGTTGCAAGATACTTGGTTCTATTCCTACCCATTACTATCAAAGATAAGTTTATCGGTCTAATAACATATACTTGGTTTTGTTTCTGCCCATTTTAATCAGGTGAAAGATGATGAGTTGTAGTAGTCAGAAATAGAGGCACAAATGTACAATGGGTAATTGATGGAGAATGAAGATCAACATGAGTAGCAGCTCAATCAAAATATGGAGCTTTAACAACTGGATGAGGATCAAAAAATAATTGTTTGCTGGCAAAATAGGAGAAAGGCAGATGGAATGAAGATCAACATGAGTAGCAGCTCAATCAAAATATGGAGCTTTAACAACTGGATGAGGATCAAAAAATAATTTTTTTCTGGCAAAATAGGAGAAAGGCAGATGGAGTGCACGAAAGAAATATACACATTGTGACTGCTTGATGATGATGGGGAAAACATTGCAAATCAAGAAGGAGCAACAAAATCCATTCAATCAGAAGAAACAAAAGAAAAACAAGGGACAGAGACAATAAATGTTAGAGATTCTAACAGTGAGGAAGGAGAACATGAAGAAGTACCCTTGTATTGGCAATAATCAATGAACAAACCAACAAAAGCAGAACATGAAAAGCTGCAATCACCACATATAAACACCATGCTTGGGGATGCATCAAGTGAAGGAGAGCAATAATGGTAAACACATTCTCACCAAGATGAACACATCCCATACTTCGGATTCAACAGAATGGCTTGCCAAAAATGAGGTGGCATAACTGGACAACATGTGTAATAAACTAACACAAGATGCTGGAAAGGACTTGAAAAAACTGAATCAGAAGATCGAGAAATTGGAAAAAGAAAGGGAAACTCTTAAAAGCGAGAATAAAAAGTTTGAGCAACTGCTTGTGCAAAAGCAAAATGAGTTGGGACGGATTCAGTGCCTTGAGAAGGAGAACACAAACGTGGACAAGCAGAATAAAAAATTGAACAATGTTATTGCTATGCTTAAAGGAGAAGTATCAAGTCTCAAGAGAGAAAACAACAGCTTGAACCAACGAAATCAAGATACAGTAGCCAACCTACAACTTTAGAAGGAGACAACAAAAAATGAAATTGGGAAGGGGGATGAATTTTGCGTAGGGGAACAATTCGAAATGGACAAAAGCGTAAGCGAGACGAGCTTGGACACCTTACAAAATGACCAAGTGAAATTCTTTGTTTTAATGTTCTATATATGAAATCTTATACAAATTTTGTCCTATTCCTACCTATTAGTGTTAAAAATTGGATAAATTTATCAGTGCTAGACATGCTTTGTTTTGTGTTTTTCCTATTCTAATAAAAAAATATCAATACTTTCTCTATTTCTGCAATGTCGCAACATGGACAATGATCAGATGGTCATCGCAAAGCTCAAAGAAGAAATGTTAGTGCTAAGTCAAGAAAAAAGAAAAATGGAAGAGTGCAATACTAAAATGGCAGAAGCATTGGCGCAAGAATCAAGAACGGAAAACATTGATGCTGAAATTGCCCTTTTCCTTGAGAAAGTTTTATAGTTGGTAACCCAAATTTTCGATGTTTGAGTGTGAAATGTCAACCCATGACGTCACTCAAAAATGTCGACATGATCAAATAATTGAACAGCTACAAATCTTTGTACAAAGATCAATGGTGAAGAGGATTAAAAGGAGATCAAGGAAAAAAGCCAAACTATTAGACTATGAGTACGAACAGGACAATAACAAAAGGAACAAAGGACAAGTTGCAAGCAAAGAGAACATCCTCGACTTCCGTATGTAGCAAGCTGACCAACCAGGAGAACCAAATAATTTGGAATTCAAAGGAATCTTGAAGTAGCTTCCTCCATTGCCGCATAAAAAGCTGAAACAACCAAAAAATTTTGTCTATCACATGCTGCCTAAAGAAAATCTCACTTCTCTTCGCAATACAAGCTCAAAACAAGTACATGTTCAAAATTATTGTTCTTCGCCAATTCGACATTTTCACACATTATCCCTAAACTCACTTATTTTAACACTGTAATAACCGTATTTCTTTCATGTATGCAGCCTATGCGTATGGTCTGGGATTGATTATCGGGACTCTTAGTCTTGGTACTTTGATAACATAGAGAACATTTTATATAACCTTGACATATCGAGCAATGTAAGTGAAAACAAAAGTACAACTTATACCTTAGATAAATTTACCGTTGCAATATTTATACAAATTTGAAAATTATAAAATCGTATAATGACAACATTAATGTCCTTGAACAGACAATTGATTGTTATGCCTCACATCATACTTTGTGAACAAGAAAATTCAGACCTGTACTACAGCCAAGATTCTTTCGAGTAACAGAAGAAGCCAAATCCTATATCTTCACAAGCTTTGGCTTGGTACAAAACAACACGTGATAAAAATATCGGTACAAGTATTTTTTTCTCAACTAAAGAATAACCTTTACATCATGTTAAAATAGGATGTGGTTCTTAATAAAGATTAGGAACATCGAAAAAAGAAGTTAGACAAACGAATTGCACAAGCTTTGAGAAAAGGCAAGGTATCTACATTTTCCGATTAACCATTCTTTTTATTGGACGTTGCTTGTCATGGATCACGAGACAAGGAAATGGACATTTGATAACTCGTTTACAAAAAATGAACCGAATAGACACCCACTATGAGCAGGCCAAATAATGGTTAGAAAAGTTGTCATATAGTTCAGTAATTTATTTCAACTCATCAAATGAAATGTCTTAACTGTTTTTATTTCATATGACAACAAAAATACATCAACGACTAGATAAAGAAAAGG
>BRYF01000017.1:6767500-6770000 GCA_030159135.1 Actinidia polygama | reverse complement strand
GAATGTCTTCTACAAATTTAAAATCACCAATGCAATAGAGAAAAACACTAAAAGGTCTACAACCCTTATTTTTGTAAATATACTCTCTCTCACTCTCATCACTCCAATCACTAACACGGTTCTTTACAAGTTTTCCTATTGTGATTTCCTAGCTTGTCACACCTTGCACACCTTATTTGACTAACTTCCTCACCTCTGGAGGAATCCTCTTTTTCTTGGGCCTATCTAATGGCCTTTTGGAGTTTGATGGAAGAATAGAATCCACTTTTGCAGTAACCTCTAGCTTCCAAAGAGTAGGAATAGAAAATATAGACTTTGAGTATGCTGCCCGAAATGCTTCAACACTATAGTAATGATCAACATAAACATTTAATTCTACATCAAACCTCTTAAGAGAAGCAACTGTATGACAAAATGGAAAAACAATTGGTAGCCAGCTAAACAGAATGGAAGAAAAGATGATTGATTCTGATAAGCCAATTATCAAGAGTGAGTCGTCGACTTCTTCCAATCCTTTTTCCTTAAATGTTGTTAGCAAGGGAAAGGAAAAGGAAATACAAAAAATTGATTTAAAACCACAGATCCCTGTTCCAGGTTTTAAATTATCAAAGAATGATCCTGATTTCTTTAAAAATCTTATGGAACAAATTAGAGAAACAAAGGATTTAAAAATCAATGTTCTGAAAAAATCAAGTTTTTAAGAGCAGCAACTGTATGACAACATGGAAAACAACAATGCAGTTTCCATTGATATCAACACAAATAGATGGATGCGAATGAACTTCAAAAATGCTATCACCCGATCTACTAATAAAGCAATTCCTACCCTCTTGAAAAGACTTCCAAATTCTCATCAATACATGGACAAATAACAGTTTTCCATCTATTAGCAACAACTCTTCTATCATCAATTTAGTCTATCAATCTTATCCGTGTACTGTCAATTAGTTGTGTAAATGGTAGATGACTTTCGTGCTCTATCCATGAATCAAATGACTCAGCAGGATTTGATCACATCTCACCGTATCTTTGGCCCTTAAAATATGCATTGGCCCAATGTGTATATGGCAAGTCCTCAAGAAAATCTATCACATTATGCCCACCTTCCTTCATTAATTGATCCAGCAAATGGTTAAAAAACTCATCAGTTGGTGCATATGCACATTTAGAACACAAAAAAATCAAGTGCTCTTTTAAACCAGTGGGTTTCCCATACGAGAGACTCGTCAAGTTTAACTCCAAATGATACAAACAGTAAAGATGAGATGCCATCGGGAAAATCCTACAAACCAACATTAAGATCAGACGCAAAAATGTCATTCCTCCCAGAAAACAAAATAGTAGCCACATGCCTTAAAAACCACTCCCAATTGTCTCGATTTTCTGCATCAACCACAAACGCACAAGGAATAATCCTACAAAAAAAAAAGGCAAATCAGAAATCCCAACAAAATGAGTAATATTATATCCACATCATTTATATCATCTATTCTATATTGTATTATACTGATAAGAATATCATGCAAATAAACCACTAAACCAAAACCAGATAAATTTATCAGTCTCTTACTCCATAGAAGCACACAAACACTACAAAACATAACTACCAGGCCTAAACTTATAAGTGAGTGTTAACTATATAGGGACCCACCCCCTCCACATATGCATTACACATACATAAAAATCAAAAATTCCTAAGCAATATCACATATGTTAAAAAATCATTAAAACAACAATATCATTTATTCTATATGCTTACACACATAAATATATCATACATTGGTTAACATCTTTTGTTGTCATAGAAAGTAGCCATCCTTCGTGTGTTCCTTTCAAAAACTTATCGTCAAGGAACAAAATAGAACGACAATAGTTAAAACCTTGCACACAAGCATCAAAAGCGTCCACTGGTCTGCTCAACTTCAAGCTTAATGCAGCTCCCAGGATTAAGCTTAACATCTTTTTAACATCATCAACATACCACTGAAGATCATTGAACGACACCTTGTAGTCTCCAAAAAATATTTCTAGAGTCTTCTCTACACCCAATCGAGCTTTGTGGTAATTGTACACACCCCATTTTGATCGGCCATAAGATCTAGATAGTGTTAGATTGTTACCCAGCAGCGACGGAAAAAGTTTAACGAATTGATTCCGGGAGATGAATTGAATGTGTAATTTGCCTCAAAGATCCCACCTATTTTTTTTTTTTTTTTAAGGAGAGATTAGACGCATCTTAAGGAAGAAAATAATTTCCAAATTTTTTTTTTTTACCTTTTTATTTTAAAGAAAAAGTTTTGTTTTATTTTTAGTCCAAAATGATTTTAATTAAACCTTAATTTTAACCCAATTGTCTTATAAAAAATGTATTTTATTTTTATTACTTTTTTCCTTCTGAAAAATAGAATATTCTTTTTGCTAGATGGTAGAAACCACCCAAAAAGATATTCTCCTTCCATATAAAAATAAACCTCCCCAAAAGTTTTCAAGTCAACAAATT
>BRYF01000017.1:6760000-6762500 GCA_030159135.1 Actinidia polygama | reverse complement strand
TATCGTGATATCCTCCCATTTCCCCTTCGATATCTGTAGCAGTTGAACTAGTCCCGCTGGCTGCTGGCGTACAACCTTGATTCACTAACATTGTAAACATTTGTTGCCATACTCCTTGATGTCTCGCTTCATGCCCATCTACCAATACATATTCTTCAAGTCTAGATACATCTTCATTATTCCCGGATGAATTGTCCACTTCGACTTGTGTCCCTTGTCCATTATCTGCTGCTTGAGTTTGATTAAAAACACCAAATTCAATTTCGTTGGTATAAGACAATTACTCTAAATTTCATATCGAGATTCAAAATTATTATTGATTGACACTTGCAACACAATTCTCATTCATGAATCACAAGTAATTAGGGACGACCCCAATATAATAAGGTATGATATCACCCATGATCGTCTGACTATGATCTACCTTATTACATCACCTGGTTGTATTCTTTTCCCCTAACAGTAGGGGGCACCATTTGAACCATGTGTCGTCTAAATCTCAATTTCTAAAGTAATCATCTTTCATAATTTATGGAGCGTTTAAAACATAGCATGCATTTAACTATAAAAATTATTATGTTTTAATAAACCAAATCATACATATTTTAGTCATAAAACTTTTACTTTTAAGTAAAACATAACAAAACTCACCAAGAACATATCTAAATTCTTCTCGTGTACACACGTAAGCTACAATCCCTCGGGTTTCAATCAAATAATTAGTAATTCAAAATTTAGTTTTCTATCTTATTTGTTTCCTCGAGTGTAAATGTATCGGGAGAGACAAGTTTTCTGAAAAACTATATTTCGTCAAAATTTGATCTAAGTGTAGAAAAATAAAATTTTAAAATATTATTTTCTTCAAATTATTTTTCACGGTAATTGCTCTTTATACATAGTCAAAACTATTTTCATGAGATTTTTATTATAAGATATACCTTCAATAGCAAGAAAAATTATTTTTAAAATAATTGAAAAAATTATCTTTGTTCTAAAACTGGAATTTTAATTTTTAATTTAATAGAAATTATATTTTTTTGTATTTTTTGTTGAATCCAAATTGAGGTATTTTCTTATTTATATTGTAAACTTAAAGTAAAATATAAGGTTTATGACAGAGGACTGTGCCAACAGTGAATGGTTAGTTGGTCAAAAGTTGTAAGTCTGTTGACAGAGGACTGTGCCAATAGTGGTGGTTCAGTTGGTCAAAACCGGTAAAGATTTTCAAGCCTCAACCGGTTGGGAAAAAGTTCATCTAGTTGATAGAAAAGTTCAACTGGTTCAAAGCAAGCAGAAACTGAAATTTTTATGTTCAACCAGTCCAACATGAGCAAAGGACTAATTAGGTAGACTTCTACCGGTTGAGGAAAGAGATTCAACCGGTTCAACATGAGTAGAGGTCTCAAACATATATTCTCAACCGGTCGAGCTCTAGCCTCAACCAGTCCAAATAGGAAAACATAGAATTTGGTTTTCTTGACTAGAATTCGAAGCTTGTTTTGGGCAACTTAACCTTTAAATTGGAAAATACAAATTAAAGAAAATTTGTAGGAAATTGAGGTAGCTATTCTATGCAATTCGAATCAAATTAAAAGGTTGTCATATGAAGAATTTACGCCCAAAATACTAGCGGTGGTTCGGAGGAAAAAATATTTTGGTCTTAAAGTCGAGTACACGTGTCATATTTTCAACGTATTTTGATCCTTGTTCGATTATAGAGTATATTATTCCTAGGTTGAGTGCCTACGTACTTTTCGAAGTGGAAGAAAATACTGAAAGATAGGAGAGAGAAAAGGTTTTTACCTGATTTGGAGAAGAACCAAGTGAATATCTTCAATGATGTCTCTCTCTTTCTCCCTTTCTCTTTCTCTATCTCTCTCTCGCCATCGAACTTTCTCTGTTTCTCTTTTCCTCAACTTCTCTTTCTCTTGCACAAATTTTTCCCAGCACACTATGAAACCAAAAGATTGACTTCTGTGACTTGTGATGTAACTCATGGTGGAGAGTCTCCCAAGCCATTAAAGCTTGTGTTGACTCATGGTGGTGAGTCATCACCTCCATGTGGTCCTCATGGCTCCATATGATCCATTCAATGCTCTCTTGACACGTGTCTTAAAATTGAACATGTGTCTAGTTTTTTGTTCTATTTTAACAGAAAATATTTTCGGTTAAAAATTCTGTTATCGTAAAAAATTTTAAAATTACAAAAATACCACTGGTGTATTTATATATTTTTTCTTACTATAATAAGGTAAAAAAAATTAAGAGCTGGTGTATTACACCAGGTAATGAGTAAGATAGACGTATTGAATCATCTTTCAAATCAGTCCACTTAGCACACAAATTCTGAACCAAATGTGAATAGGTAGAATTTTAAAAAAACCTAACAGTAGCAGTAGAACTCACCAAACTTACACAGCAAAACCACCACTTTCTCCGTCATCAATCACCAAACACAAACAAATAGATCAACAACTATAATCAGATCCAAATACAACGA
>BRYF01000017.1:6730000-6732500 GCA_030159135.1 Actinidia polygama | reverse complement strand
AATTTAATTCTAAAGAATCGCATGTGATTGTTGTGAAAAGAATTTTCTGTTATCTCAAACACACACTAAATCTTGGACTATGGTATCCAAAAGACACATTGTTTAAACATGTTGCTTACACTAATGCTGACTAATGGCCCTCTCCACAGCCGAGGCTAAATATGTAGTAGTCAGTAATTGTTGTGCACAAGTATTGTGGATGAAACAACAATTAGAGGACTATAAGATTTCTTTTGATCACATACCCATTAGATGTAATAATACGAGCGCCATTAACTTAACTAAGAATCCCATTCAGCACTCTCGTACAAAACACATTGAAATAAGATATCATTTTATAAGGAATCACGTATAAAAAGGCGACATTGAACTTGAATTTGTAAGCACGAAAATGCAACTAGCTGATATTTTTACAAAACCTTTAAGTAAGGATAGAGTTTGCATGATTAGAAGAGAATTGAGAATGAGTAACCCTATATATCAATCTTAGGTCAACGATTTAGATTTTATTCATACTTGGTTGTAATTTTTATTCAAATTTATGCAATTTTTGCAATTTTGTGCAATCTTAGGTCAACGAATGAGTAACCTTATATATCAAATTTGTGCAATTTTTATTTATATATATCTTATCATGCACTTGCACAAATTCTACAGCCTCAAGTGTCGACACTCAAGATCCATGTGTCAACACATAGTAACAAAAAGGTTTCAATGAACAAGTGTTGGCACTTTAGCATTCATGTGTCGACACATAAAAATAGTAAGGTCCAGTTTCAAGTGTCGATACCCCACACATATGTGTCGACACATTATAGCAAAAAATTTTGAGCAAAAAGTGTCAACACCCAAGTTATAAGTGTCAACACATTCCAATAGAAGGTTTATGTTAAAAATTTAAGAACCAGGTGTCGACACCTAAAGAACATGTGTTGACACATTAGAGTTTATGTTGAACCTTTTGAACCTCAAAGTGTCAACACCTAAAATACATGTGTCGACACATGAGTCGGGCCTATAAATACGAATGAGACCCATTTTTGTCATTTTACTCAAAATTTTCTCTCCCTCTCTCTCTCTAACTTCCCTCCAAAACCGAACCGTTACCCACTATCGTCCTAATTCGCTCTCCCTAACTCTCATAAACAACTAATCGGTCATTTCCATCATCTCATAATCATCTCCGATTCTTCTATGGCTTCGAAAAACCTAAAATCGAAGAAATCGTCACTTGCCCTAGTGGTGTCGACACCTACCACTACAAAGGTTGGAAGAGGAAGTTGAAGGTATATTGTAGCAAAGAGAAGGGGAGGAAAAAGAAGGGAGAATCCACTTCTACCCCAGCCTTAAAACGAAATAAGCTCTATTTCAATGAGGACAAATCACAAGAGAGGTACAATGTCGATTTCGCTCTTCAAATGGTAGATGGGTGGACTATAATTTCTTTGATTCTCACAATTTTGAGTTTAGCATGAAATTGGGTAATCTAGGTTAGAAATCCATGACCATAATAAGAGACGATGTATACCCCGACTTAGTGACCCATTTTTATGCCAATACCTAGAGAGTATGGAAATGTTTCAATTGATAGCTATGTCTCTTTCACGTTGGACAGATCTGTGGTTAGAAAAATTTTAGGAATAAGGTTTGGCGAAAAAATTTATAGAGACAATATTACTCAAAAGGAACAATTGAAAGTTCTTTATAGAAAAGACATGGATGAATGCGTGCAACCGATTGCAAATAATTTGCCTCTCGAGTTGACGTTAGTGCATCATTTTGTTTATACCATTTTTACTCTCAAAATCGAAAAATACAAGTACATGTCGGAGAAGGAATTTATTCTTTTTGTGGGCATATATTACTGATTCTAATATTAACTTGCCCTTGTTTATTTTGGACCACATGTTCAAAGCCACCATGACCAAAATTAGCTGGCCCTATGGAATATTTTTGACCAAGGTCTTTAGATATTTCAAAATTGACTTGGAAAATGAGAAAACAAGAACCCCAAAACCCATTAGTGATGAATACAATGAAAAAACTCTAAAAAGAATGGGGTATATCCTGAAAAATAATAAGTGGACTCCAAAATGTACAAAGAAAACGGGCGAAGAAATTGCGTAAAAGGAAAACGCTTCATCTGGAAGTAGGAATGCCAAGAAATCGTTGACTCATGAATTTGACGCAAGTGAAATGGAAATGAGTGGGTTTATGGTTCAAGTGATGGAACTTCTGCCAAAATTGAATGAAAAGGCCAATAATGCTGCAACTAGGTTGTTGTTTTTGAAACAAAAAGTAAGGGAATTAACAAAAGAAGTAAAATTGTTGAGAATGGAGAAAAGAACGAAATAAGAAGTTGAAGAAAGTGAAGAAGAAGAGAAAGAGGATGACGAAGAAGAAAATGAAAGTGAGCATGTTGAGCAAAAAGTTAGAGAAGATGACTCGTCTGCTACTGATTCTGATGCCCCTCCTCTTATTCGCAAAACTAGTCACAAGT
>BRYF01000017.1:6702500-6705000 GCA_030159135.1 Actinidia polygama | reverse complement strand
TTGATTCTAGAGGAAACCCTAGCTCTCATCACCCTATTTGATCAAAGTGTCTACGGTGACTGGCACGCCCACACCTGTGTTGATGGCATCAAGGCGGACGTCCAAATCCCAGATCTTTGGGAAGGTGGAAGTGTTTCAGCGCCTGGGTGCTTGATTGTTTCGACGAGGAGATCTTCCTCTCCTAATTTCCTTGCCCTTCACTTCTGGAGTTCTGTTAGATGATCGGGATTCTGAAGAGGAACTCCTTTTTTCACCAAGGACATGTAGTGGGTCTGAGACACTTCGTCGCCAGACCGACGAGGTCGGCGAGGTGGGTGGTTTTCAAGAACAAAGGCTAGAGGAATCTGCGACGGGTTGGTGGTGAGGTGCTATAGAAAATGGGCATTGTTCTCGTTTATGATTCTCATCTGCTCGGCCATCCCGTGTATCTCATGGTGAAAGCCCTCTAGATCTGGAGATTGGCTTGTATTGGCCATTGGATGAGCTCTGTTATCTAAAGGGCCACTGGCACTTAGTCTAGGCAATAAACGGCTACACAGGTGCATAGAAATTTGAGAACTATCATTCCCACAAAAGGTGCCAAACTATTGTGGTAGAAATCTGGGGCGAGTAACCAACAGTTAGAATTGCTCCTCAGCTTCAGCACTGAACCTTGAAAAATATTCGAGCGATCTACACAGACAAACAAAAGTAAACGGTCGAGGCGAGGCCGCTCAAAACCCCTCCGACGTACGAATCAGACCAAGGCGATAAGAAACTGGGCAAAGCACAAAATAAAGTTCTCCAGAGAGAATGCTCTGTGACGTTTATTTAATTTACATAAAAAATATACCTCATAATGATGGGGGAGCGGCCTTTATATAAATGGAGTAATGGGCCGTGTCAATGGATCACGTCGAGATCTTTGGACGGCTAAGTATGGAAATATATCCCGAAAATATTAGAGATTTAATGGGAAAACTTGACATTTGGAGAACATCCCATGATTGTAGGTGTCATGACGGAAAGAATCTCTTCAGAAGTAGTTTCCTTAGGTAGATAGAATCTATGTGGAGATGGAGTCCGTATGGAGATGGTCTCCGATAAGGCGTATTTGACCTTGCCCATTTGCGGTGTGTAGACTAGAGAGTTTACATTCGTACTGATGAGTTACTGGCGATGATACGATGGGCGATCATGATCATGGTGGCAATATGGCGATGCGATTCTCAAGGGTGATCCTAGCGGTGGAGCACCCGGACAAGCGTAACTATCGTCATCGCCTATTGGCAAGATGGAGAACGACTGATGATATAAACATTGGCAGGGATGACAGTGTAATATCAAAGTGGAGGTCTATTGAAGGCGGGCGACGTGGTCCCTTATAGCGAAGTGCCTAACTTTCGTCAGTCGGCAGATATTTTACCCCACATCAAGAATAACTTCAAGGGGAGTGAGGAATGGGAATTCGTCTGCGATCCACTATTTGAGATTTGATCTTTGGACCTTCTGTATAAAAATTTTATACCATGCGGTTCTATTAATGTTCGTCAAATGCCAAGTAAAATGCATGAAATGGTCCTCATCCATCTACAAATCACAATTGCATTATTTCAAACTCAATTGAATGTTTTTTCATTGACAAAGTTTAATTTGCCTCTATTTCTAAACCCTCCATGTATAACATTGTTTAATGAGCTTACCAAAAAAATTCAGTATTAATGGATTATAATACAACATTATTTACGTAGTACTCCCAATAAATGATACAGCAAAATAACACTCTGAGTGAGGCATTAGTGACCCACATTTGTTAGGTAATTGAGGAGAAAGGAATGAGGACCCCGCTTTTGCACAACGTAAGTAATACACCATCGTATTATTGGAGTATCTAATATTTTTTTTTATATAATCACACTTTCTACCCACTATTATTATTGTGGCAACCTTCTAATGAGCTAATTAAAAAAGCCCGGTTGATAATTTTTCGTTATAACCACACTTTCTACCCACTATTATTATTGTGGCAACCTTCTAGCTAGTGAGCTAATTAAAAAAAGTCCGTTTCATTTGAGGAATTCAATGAAATATGAAAAGAAATTAGATTTTTTTCTCAGGTTTGGAACACAAAACAGATAAAAATGGTGAGTAATGGTGAAAAAGAGAAATCACTTACTAAGCCTCTTTTGTATCTAAAAAAAGGTAAGATTTGGTAAGCAATTGTGAGATATAAAATTAATTAGATAGTATTATTAATAATTCGAAGATTACCCATCACAATACAAAGAAATAAAATGAAAACCCTCCCATATGGGCAATATCCCTATCTTTGTTTTCTTATCTATTTAAACATGACGATGAAAAAACTCGGTAATTTCTTTTCTTCGCTCACCTACATACATAATAAATCACGATCCTATATTTTCTTTTCACCTAGTTGACTAAGCTATAAGTAACAATCAATAATTTTATATTTTCGATAACCCAAAGCAACCCAACCTCTAAGAAATTCATTTTCTAC
>BRYF01000017.1:6692500-6695000 GCA_030159135.1 Actinidia polygama | reverse complement strand
GATTTTTTTCTTATGTTTCTTCTTGGAGGATTTATGATATTTTTTAGAAATATTTTTCTTTTCATGTTTATCTCTTTTATGAGATTTGTTTGGATATGATACAGGAATATTCACAGCAAATTGATCACAAAATTAACCAAGCTCCTTTCTGCCAGCCAAATTTTGATTTTTAATATGTTTTTGTAATTTAATATCATTACAAAGATTTAAACCTTCTTTTATTAATGCAGCTATCAATTGACCATAAGTAAAATTGTCATAATTATTAACAGCATTTTCGCCTTTTAATTGTTGTCTTACCTTTTCAGCAAATAAGTTGGGTAATCCATTAATGAATTTAGATTTCCAGTAGCCAAAATTGGCATCTGTTCTGCCAATAACTTTGGCTAGGAATACATCTTTATACCGTCCAATATGTGTGTATATTCTTCCCCATTTTGCCCTGCTCCAATTTCTTTTCCATATATTATAGTTTCAGTCCCTAGAGTTTTTAGTAATTACAGTTTGGTCTTTATAATTTTTGTTAAGTACAGATTGATCCCTAGAGTTGCTGGAAATTATATTTTTGACTCTGAAGTTTCGACTATTTTTAATTTGGTCCCAAAACTTTCTGATATTGTCAATTTGGTCCCAGTACTTTCTAATTCTAGCAGTTTAATTCGTGAACAATCCATAGAGTTTCTGTAATTACAGTTTGGTCTCTAGAGTTTATATTAAGTACAGATTGGTCCCTATAGTTACTGATAATTATAGATAAATTCCCGATTTTGCCCCTTAGTAAATGTTTTTTTGTTTGCCGATTTTGCCCCTACCCATTTTTTTATTCTAATTTTGTTTTTTGTAGATTTTTCTGCTTTTTTTTTTATTTCGAGTGAACAGTAACTCAAACCACTATTTTTTTTTCGATTTTGGTCCTACCCATTTTTTTCTAACTTTTTTTGTCAATTTTGCCCCTACTCAATTTTTTTTTTATAATTTTACCTTTTTTTCGATAAAGCCCCTACCCATTTTTTCTATTTTTTCCCCCATTTTTCCCCTTGCTGAAGGTTGGACGATTTTTACCCTCTTAGTTGATCGAATTACTCGCTCGTGCATAGCACAGACATACTCCCACTAGTGTATATATATATATATATATGACTTGGCTTGCCATTTTAGCTATTTTGCATTAGATAGAGATGCCATAAAAGACCTTAAAATTTTGGAGTCTTAACAAAATTTGGGGGGACCCTTGGATGTGACTTAGTCCCAGTTTTGCATAGTTGTTTTTAGTTAGTGAACTTTTTTAATAGTTTGATCAAAATTTTATATTTTTTTAAATACTTTTCCGATTTGTCTACTCGAGAAGAATTCAAAAATGTAAAACTCTTGCTCTAATTTTAGAAAATCCACTAAATACATAAAAATTAGCTAATTTTTCGAGTATAAATAATTTATTTTATCTTTAATAAACTTGTAACTAAATTAAATGAAAAAAAATTATATTTTTAAACTCCACTCAAACTGGAAAAGTAACGTACCTGACTTACCCCTTTTATTTCAATTGTCAAAGCATCCGAAGTTAAAGACTGCTTTTTGGCAATGCCAAAGTTATTTTTGGCCAAAATGCGAAAAAATAGTTTTGTTGCTATATTGATAGAAAGTCATTTTAGATGTAGACTATTATGAATTATTGGATCGCACTCAGTGTATTTGCATTGCCAAATATTCTGATAAATTTGGCACAAAACTACGCATTGCCACTTATGGCCAAGGGTATAATTTGACTGCCCATTGAAATGAGTATTTTTGATTGGAGCTAATATAATTTGATCTCATATGTCACACCATTAAAATTGCTCTTATATCTCGTGTACATGTAGAGGATTCAATGATTTAATATCTACTCATGGGATTTGTTTCTCTTGCTTGCCATATGTATTTTAGGGTCAACCAATTGGCATGCTATTTTTTTTCAATATCTCTTCCCATATTTTTATTATAGTACTACTTATTATTTGTCCTTAAATTACTTATATGTTTTAGGCTAGGCCACCTTGCCCTAGCCTTTTATGAGTCTTTTTAGCTGATTTGATTTACTATTTTTTTCTATTTTAGTGAATTTTTTTTACCGTTAAAATAAAGTTGTATATTTTTTTATAATTCTTCTTGAAGAGAAAAATATGGAGATGTAGAAAAATGATTTCAATATCGAAAAGAAATCAACTCAAAAGATTTAGCTAATGTGTTAACTATTTTTTTTTTTTAGTGAACTTTTTTCTAAATTAGATAAAATTTATTATATTTTCAAACTCCTTTTGCAAAGTGGAACGGAAAAAAAGTATAAAATTTTTATCAAATGGTGAAAAATATTTACAAAGACTGTATTTGGATTAAGAATTTAATGGAAAAAATAAAAACAAAAAAGTTAGACGATACAACCGTTCGAGACTATTGAATCATCTACTTTTTTATTTTTTTTATTTTTTTTCGTCAAATCCTTTATCCAAACACATCCTAA
>BRYF01000017.1:6662500-6665000 GCA_030159135.1 Actinidia polygama | reverse complement strand
CCGGTCCATTATCTTGCCTGTGCGGTGTCGTGTCCGTTATAATTGAATAGTATTGTCCCATGTCAAAATTTTAACGTGTCGTGCCCGTACCGTCCCCGCTGCTGGTTTGACCCCTCTAGAAGAGATTAATTGATCACCACTATGAAAATCAAGAGTGTGACCTTTCACTTTGGCCCCAATCCAACTCAACAATGACAAGTTCAACTAATGAAGTAATGGGAATGGAGTAATAGACAAGGGCGGTAGGAGTAGTTGGAGACGCATTTAAGCTTCCCACATGCATTGTCTGTCTGTTAAGGCATGATAGAGTTCATCTGCTTCGTTTGGATTTGCATGCATAATTTCATTCAATGATTAAATGGAACCATTGTTTTTGGGTACATAATGATGGTAATCTTTTCAAGTTGAGGAACACACAACCAACATTCTTGGTAGTCCATCAACATGAATTAAGCTTGGAGTAATGCTATACAAATTAACAAATTTGAAAAAATAAATTACTAACAAAAGCTGTCCAAATTGCTATACTCTTGTGGGTCCCATTTTAAATACTGAAATGTAATCACTATTTGACACATCAATTAATAAGAAAAGCTTGTAAAGTGTGTTCGTTTGTATAGCATTTTCTTGGGCTTACCACCAAAAATTAAAAAAAAAATTGTTTTTCCTTCAAAAAAAAAAGAAAAAGAGAAGAGCTACCCTCTGAAAAACAAAAATGATAAAACAATTTAAATAAAAAAGAAAAAGAAAAGAAAGAACAAGGAAAGAATGTAAAAAAAATAAATTCAAATGAGACTAAAACTTAAAACCGAACAAGAGAAGAGGAAAAGACAAATAAATTGGGACGGCCAAATAATTTTCCTTATTTTCCATTTCTTTCCTTAAGTTCCAAACAGAGCCTTAGTTTGGGCAGGTTTTGGACACCCAATTGGTCTGGTAGAATACCTGTCTTTTGGGAATTAATATGGGATAGATATTGGCTACAATAATTAAACTTGCTTGGTGGGTCCCAAAAACTGATTCATCACTTTAAAAAATGGGTAAAAGAAAGGATTTAATGATTAATGGACATGTGATCTTTGGCTATATTAGCATTACAAACCAAACAATAGCCAATAATAATAATAACAGGTGCAGTGGAGCTCATAGCTGTTATTGAAAATGGACTAAAAAGAGAGTCAACTAAAATTGGGATATTCAAACACTACCACTGTACCACATGTGGCTTCATCTTGTCTCCGTGATTGATTATGAGAAATACACATTGGTCTGATATATAGTAATAAACAAACAAGACCTAACCTAATCATTATCACTCCAAACCTCCCAATATGAAGGTGAATCAACAATGTGCATGATTTGCCGCTTGCGTTGTAACGAGTGGGAAGTCACTTGACTATAAGCAGGCCTGGTAAAGTATTTGGTTTGTAATTCGACTTTCACTCGCATGTTATCAATTTCTATATTTGATCGGTTCATATAAAACTTTACTTTGACTTTAAATGGGTATGAGTCACCGCTTATGGATGGTAAAATTAGTCTCCCGAATTAATCAGTCCGGTGAGCTAAATATAAGAATATTAATTAATCTTAAAAGGTCTTATTTTTACATTAATTTCTAAATAAAGCAGTTTTCCTTCCTGAATTCTTTTTTACTCCATCTCTTATTGTTGATTCGTCTTCTAATTTAGAATGTTCCAAACTGTTAGTCTCTCTTTGAAAAGTACTCAAAGCATAAATTTTTTTCCCCTCAAAATTATCCCCTTTAAATGATTATAAATATATTCAAAAGAGAATAAAAGTGCATGTTAGAAAATTAATTTTAAATGCAATTATTACATGTCTTCTTGAAAAATTAATAAGCAAAGTGGTCTGTTTGGATAGGTTTGAAAGAACAAATAGAAAATGAATAGGTATTTTGTTAAATCTTCTTTTTATCATTCATGAAAAGATCTTAGTAGTAATGAGTTATTTTAATTCTGGTTAACAAATGTATGGCCTAAACAAAGCATTAGGGTAAAGTCAATTGTGGAGCCCAAGAGAAAAATATGACTTCATACTCCCTCCATAGGAATTTTAAGTTTAGATATTGATATTTTTCAAACTAGATTAATTTGTGGTCCTCGTTCCAAATGCTATTGTCGAACACCACCAAACCATTTTGACTACTTGTTGCAACAATGAATCTAGGTGGTGTTGTGCGGGGTGGAGTCAAAATATATGTTCAGCAAAATTAAAATTATAAAATTTATAATAAATTATTAATTTTTTATGAAATTAAAATTATATTTATGATAAATTATATTATCAATTGCCAGTACGTGCCTCCACCTCTGCCGTTGTGGAACCCATATCTACAAAATTCGTTATGGAACATAAAGCTTTCAGTAGCACTACCGTACTCGAATTTGGACAAATAAATTTTTTTAATTCAAAATGAATGGTTCAGATTCACTTGAGTATATGGAGTCACATAATCATATGAATTTATACTATCTAT
>BRYF01000017.1:6627500-6637500 GCA_030159135.1 Actinidia polygama | reverse complement strand
GCAATTATCTTCATTTTTAAGTTAAATATTCAAGCTACTTTTCATAATTTTATTTAAAAATCAGCTATAATTGCATCAATTAAAGGGTGATAATGTTAAAAGCATCATTTTTTTAGTTTTTTTGGCAAAAATTAGTGGGGGTTGTCAATCCAAATGAAACGGAGATTGGCAAAAATTTTTAATTGTGATCAAATCAAAACTCTAAGGTTTAAATTTTTATAATTAAAATTATAAACTTTAATTATTTACTGAGATCAGTCCCTGGGGTCTTTTTTTATAATTCTCCTAAAACAAATTTCTCCCTTTCTCCATTAATTAAGTTATTTTATTATTTTATTTCCTCTATCTTTTAAAACCAAACAATAAAAGTTATTTTCTCTCTCATTTCTATTTTATTTTCTTTCAAAACCAAACAAAGAGAAATAAAAAAGTAGTAAAATCAAAACCAAAATTTGTTTTTAGAAACATTCTTCAAATTAGTTTCTCTACTTTCCTTTTCTTTTGACAAGTTCCAAACAGCGCCTAAATTTTTTCACTTTCATAAGTATTGAAATTAATGGAATTGAATTTCTCTTTTGTGAAATGAAAACACTGCACCAAACATGATTTCATTCCATTCTTTAAAAAAAAAATTGAAAACAAAAGCATAAAACTGAAAATAAAATTGTAACCAGGCATCTTTCTATTTGGTGTTTTCACAATTAGCAACAACACTTTGCTACACTCTTGTGAGGTTTGAATTTTTTTCACTTTCACAAATTTATGTACTCTTTCCTACAGTTGAAAAATAGAAAAAGAAAAGAAAATATTATATTGATATATTATTTTTATGGACAAGAGAAGCTTATATATAGGCATAGATAAAATTTAAATAAGAAAAACTAATAAAAGAAAATCTTTATAATTAACCTATGGTCAACATGACCTAACTAAATAAGAAAATATTTCCTAATTTAATTAGAAAAACAAATCTTCTAATTCTAACACTTACACTATTTTTCCAATCTTAGAGGAACATATCAAACAACAAAATCGATTTCTCGCATATTGTATAGTTCGCCAAAAACAAACTCCCTTTTCTATGCAAAATCTGTTCAAAAGACGAATTTTCTTGAATCATGCACCGACTTTCTTTGTTTTCAGAACTGTTGTGGTAGAAATCTGAGACGAGCAACCAATAGTCAAGTTGCTCCTGATGGCGAGGTGGTCACCTCGAAAAAGACTTGGGCGACTTGCGCAGCAAAGAACAAACGTTACCGGCGGGGGTGAGGCCGCTCAAAATCCCTTCGGCGTGCGAATCAGACCAAGGCGATCAACAAGCAGAGCTATCAGTCTGTGCTAGAGTTAAAATTGTGTTGCGTACCTCATAATGTTGGGGGAGCGGCTTTTATATAGATCGAGAATGGAGAGACGTGTAAGAAAACTGGCATAATCCTCGGACGGCTAAGTATGGCAATATATCCCGGAGATATAGGAGATTTAATAGGGAGATCTGACATCTGGAGGGTATCCCACGATTGTAGGTGTTGAAAATGAAAGAATCTCTTCTGAAGGTAGTTTTTTTGTGGAGATAGAAGACTGGAGGAGATGAAGTTCATATGGAGATAGGGGACTAAGGACCATCACTTCGCCCATTAGTGATACGGAGGCTGGCGAGCTCAAGCTTACTGGCGATCTGACGATGAAGTGATTCCTCACCCATTGGCGAGATGAAGAAAGCCCGGTGGTGTGAATGAGCATGGCGAGATGTAGTGGGGATTCTCTTGAAGATAGGCGACGTGTTCTCTTGGCGAGGTATGAACGTTTTATCCCACATTAGTAGCCCCCCTACTCGGAGTCCCGAGGCAAAACACTTGGGACCTCCGAGTATCGAGTATCAACGGATGGCATAAGCATCGTGGGAGACAACTGTCAGCGAGTGACATGGATGCGTTTTAATGGTGTTTCTTTGGGAGGTGTCGCGTGGCGGATGCAGTTAATGTGCTTTATTCAGAGGCGGCCACGTGGGTGAGAGCATTAATGGTGAAATAACATTTTTTGGCGGGAAGAACAACCCGACGGCGGGAATGGCGGTTTTTTCATCTCGGAAGTTAAAACGACGCGAGATCTCCGCCGTTGATGGGAATGGATCCTGACCCTCCCAGAATCCTATAAATATATGGGACCCCCCATCCATTTTTCATTCTTCGTTGTTGCCAAACTGTTGACCCTGCTCCGATGCGCACCTCACCCCAAACAGCTCACCTCTTCCCAACTTTAGTAAGTATCCGCCACCATTGCCTTTTGTTTTCTTTATCCTTTAGTGCATGTCTAGTAGGGCCAAGTTAGGAGATGAAAGTTTTGAAAATTCTCTGCCTTCTTGGATATCCGACCACCTAGGAGGGAAGTCTTATATGCACGGCGACGTAAATCAATCCCCCTCTTTGCCCCCCGAAGACTCCATTCACAGCAATATACCCGTTAATATGGACACTTCTAACCTTGCCAAGGAGGTCAACATAATGACCCAAAGCAACCTAGATTATCTTAGGAAAACGTATTCTTTTCCCCCCGGGGTCCAAACAAGGATTCTTGGAGAAGGCGAGACGATTTTGCCTGCTTGCCCAGGCGAGGTGGCTTTTTATGAGGCTGTCTTATCGGCTGATTTAAGGTTCCCTATCCATCCTATTGTTAGGAGGATTTTGAACCATTATAAAATTTGACTTGCCCAACTTTCCCCCAATGCCTGACAAAGTGTCATATACTCGTTAGTCATTTGGCGATACTTCAAATGCCACATGTCCTGCGACGAGTTCAGGTGCATGTACTCCCTCACCCCGCTGCTAGAATCGAAATGGTACTACTTCAAGTTCAGGCCTAACAAGAACATACTGAGAGGAGCACTGAGCAACGTGAAGGGGTGGAAGAAGATGTTCTTCTTCATCTTAGGAGATGAGTGGGAGTTCTTTTCGAGCATGCCTTCGGGCGCAGAAATCCCGCAAGTTCCCAGATCTTAGGGCGTGCCAGGTAGGTCCCCTTGCTTTACTTAGATTTACTTTAATTTTATTTTCCATGTATTTCAGCTCGTCTTATTGACATTAATGGTTATTTCAGAGAAACGCGTCAACAAGTTGCCCGCCCTGTCTAAGACCGAGGCGAGGAGGATGACGGAGGTCCTTGACAAGATACACCCTAGGGGCTATTTCGAGGTTCCGAAGGTCCTGCCTTCTAGGACTTTCTGGAAGTACTTCGCCCGCGGTCGTATGGAGATCTCATCTAGCGGCGGGGACAATGCCCAATCCGAGGGAGGCAGAATTACTTCGGGCGACGAGGGTGAGTTTCATCCCTCTCGTGGCAATCTTCAGCGCGATAGTCCCATCCGAAGTGACTCCGTAGAATGCCTATGAGTTATTAAGGGGGATATAGGAAGAATAGCTAGGCAGGCCTTTCCTGCCACCCCGGATTTGACTTTGCTCAGGTGGTTGGGGGGAAGGGTAAGGATCCTTTCTCGAAAATTTTGCCAAAGGACCCTTTATCGGGACTTCCGAGCTCCAGCTCGGACTCTAAGTTGGAGTCCGAATCAGACCTAGGACTGTCCCCCGAGCTTAGATCTGATGGTATTACCTTTGAACTTTTCTAAGTTTATTTCTTTCGTCGCCTGATGTTCGTTTTGATCTTGTAGCTATATCTTTTCGGATCAACCTGACCACTCTCACCAAAAGGGCTGGAGAAAAGAAAGCTACGACCAAGGACGCCGGCTCGGGGGTGGAGGCTACCCCACCATTGAAGGGGATAGTGATCCAAGAGAAGAGGCCTCGGGATGGCGCTCACTTCTCTTCGCCCACCGAGAAGGTTAATTCCTTGGGAAAGGGCATAGAAGCCATACTGCTGCCCCTGCCTAAGAAGGCCAAATCCAGCAAGGGAACGAGTGACGTAGCTCGGCGACCACCAGTGCCAACTGAGGGTCCATCTACATTGCCAGGTTGAAACCTGGGCCCCTGGGCTTCGGTGATGTCAAGCTCCCCGGTGGCGCAAAAAATACTGTCCGGGGTGCTCCTACCCGCCGACAAGGAGAAGGTGGATCAGTTCAGTATGGACGAACTGGTCACCAAGTCTTTCCACGCCCTTGGCCAGGTACTTGGCAGTACACATTGTTTCATACTTATAATTTTCTTTTTTCTGGCCCTCACGTAGGGCTGTTTGTAGCAGGCGGTCGTGCTCGTCTCTACCCTCGCCCTACGAAGCCAAGATCATCAAAATAATTATTATCATTTCCAGCTCGACCGCGCAGACTTGGCCGAACTCAGAATGGTTAAAGCATAAAATCGAGCTTTCAAGGTGGAGAACGACTTGGCCGAGCTAAGTGAACGGGCAACGAAAACCGAAGCTGAGCGATCAGGCGGTGAAGACTGTGGCCGAGTTGAAGGAAAAATCTGAGGCTATGGCACGGTTGGAGTTCGAGGTGGTTGAGCTTACCAAAAAGCTAGCCCTAGCAAAAAAGCTCTCCATTGACGAGTTCAAATCCTCGCCCAATTTCAAGGATGCAGTTACAGATTCGGCTACCACATATTTTGGCGAGGGTTTTGAATTCTGCAAGAGGCTACTTGCTCGCCACCATCCCAATCTTGGCCTCGATTTGGCGAGTATGGAGATGGACGTTGACCTGGCCGAGGAGGAGGAAGTGGCTCGAGCTGGTGAGAAGGAGGAGAATGAGGGCGATATTGGCCCCGCTCCTTAATACTTGTATATTTTTTTATTTTATTTTTTTGAATTGGCGAGCTACCATCCATGTAATTCTTTTAATATCAATGAATGACACATTTTTTTTAATATTGATCTTTTTCCTTTGCGAATACAATTTTGACAAGTATTGCATTCTGTTCCGCATCTTGTATTGGCGATCATAAACTCGAGAGATTGCGAGGCGAACTCTCGTATTTTTATCTTACGCTTCTAGTATAGTATGGACGTGTTCTTGGCCATAAAACTGAGATGCAATAACTTTGGCGATCACAACTGAAATGGCGATGATTAATAGGCGATCATAATGTATTTCTGCTTTGGCGACATTCTTAAGGGCGATCGAGATTTGGCGATATTCATAATGGTGATCACGATGTTGGCGACATCATGTATGGCGATCAAGATGCTTCCGTTTAACAACAAACTAGCAGTCTTGATGTTGGCGACGTCTTGTATGGCGATCAAGATGCCTCCATTTAATAACGAACTGGCGATCTTGATATTGGCGAAGTAAAACTTGAACTTGACAATAAAAATAAACTGGAAAAATTTTATTAAAATTGGCAATTTATTATAATAAATCCAGAAAAAGCACCGTGGTGACCATAAAATTCACTGGTAATATTTCTTCAAGTGCTCGGCGTTCCAAGGGTGAGGGAGTGTCTTCCCTTTCATGTCTTCTAGCCAATAAGTCCTTGGTCGGGATATCTTAAAAACTTTGTAAGGGCCTTCCCATGTAGGTCCGAGCTTCCCGGCGTTTGTTTTTTTGTAGATAGTGTGACCTTTCGTAGGACTAGATCACCCTAGAAGAAAAGATTTGTGCCTAACCCTGTGGTTGTAGTATCTGGCGACTTGGTGTTTATAAGTTGTTTGGCGTACTTCAGCCATTTCCCTCCTTTCATCAAGGAGATCAAGATTGAGTCTCAGCTCAGTTTCATTGTTCTCCTTGTTGAAATACGAGGTTCTGAAGCTTGGCATTCCGATCTCGACATGTATAATTGATTCTGTTCCATAGACCATAGAGTAAGGTGTCTCGCCCGTTGGGACCCTGCTCGTCATGTTGTAGGCCCCAAATTATGCTCGTCAGGTCTTCTACCCATTCCCCTTTGAATTTTTTCAGCCTTGTTTTTGAGTTCCTCAAGATGGTTCTATTAGTAACCTCTACCTGGCCGTTTTCTTGGGGGTGTCCGGGCGAGGAGAAGTGGTGCGAGATGGCGAGATCCGAGCAGAACTGTTTGAACATCTCGTTGTCAAACTGCCTGGTGTTGTCCGAGATGAGAACTTTTGAAATTTTGAATTGGCATATGATGTTCTTCCATATGAAATTCCTCACATTTTTCTCAGTGATCTTGGCAAGAGATTCGGCTTCTATCCACTTGGTGAAATAATTGATGACGATGATCAAGAACTTTCTTTGTAATGGAGCTTGGGGTAATGGCCAGAGTATGTTGACTCCCCATTGGGCGAATGGCCATGGACTGGTCATTGGGACCATCTCGTTGTGAGAGAAGTTACTTATGGGGGCAAATTTCTGGCACTTGTCACACTTCTTTTTATATGTCGCTGCATCACGCTCCATTCGAGGCCAAAAGTAGCCTTATCTAATTGCTTTTCTTACAAGTGATCTTGCTCCTAAATGATTTTCACAGATACCTTTATGAATTTTTCTCATGACGTAATCTGCTTTCTTAGGTCGGAGACATCTCAGGAGAGGATTAGAAAAGGACCTTTTGTACAAGATTCCATTGAGAATGCAAAATTTGTTGATATGTACTGGATCCGTCGAGCTTGTAACTTATCTTCTGGCAACTTTCCCATTTGGAGATACGTAATGATGTCATCCATCCATGTTGGTCCGAAATCTATTGGACAAATTGATTTGGCGATCTCAATACTTGGGTTGACTAAGAATTCTATGGGTCTGTTTCTATTTAAGATGAAGTCAAAGGCTGAGGTGAGGTTAGCCAAAACATCAGCTTCCTTATTTTCTTCTCTTGGGATTTGGTGAATTTTGAAATCTTTTATTTTTTCCAACATGGGTTTCACTTCATCTAGGTAGGCCATCATTCTTATATCCTTGGCAAGGTAGTCTCCTTGAACTTGATTTACCACCAATTGAGAATCACTGAAGACGTCTAGAGAATCCACCCCCAAATCAGTTGCCACTCTAAGTTCGGTGAGAAGAGCTTCATACACGACTTCATTATTGGTGCCGCAAAACCTTATACGGATGGCATATTCCATGTGTTCGCCCGAGGAAGTTTTCAAGAGAAGTCCTGCACCACATCTGTGCTGATTTGATGATCCGTCCACAAATAGTTCCCATCTGGCGAGGTCTTCATTTGGGTTTAATTGTTTGGTGATTTCCACCTCGGGGACACTCTCAGGTTCTCGGCAATATAATATGTGAATTCAGCAATAAAATTGGCTAAGGCCTAGCCTTTGATCGCTATCATTGGTTTATAATTAATGTGGAATTCACGGAGCTCGATGGACCATGTGAGGAGCCTTCTTGAGGTTTTAGGTCATTGGAGAATTTATTTCAACGGTTGATCAGTTATCACAGCAATCGAATGTGTCTGGAAATTATGGCGAAGTTTCCTGGCGACGATAAGAAGGGCGTAGGCGAGCTTCTCAATTTTTGGATATGTAGTCTCGGCTCCCATTAGGATTTTGCTGACATAATATATCGACTTTTGAATTTTTTCTTCGTCCCAAATTAGTACAGCACTTACCGTTGTTGGCGAGATGGAGAGGTATACAAATAATTTCTCGCCCGTGGTCAGAACAGTGAGCAATGAAGGCGAGCCGAGATACTCTTTGAGCTGCCAAAATGCTATCTCTGATCTTTCGTTTGACTAGAAGGTCTGATTTTTTCTCAGGATTTGAAAGAATGGGACACATGTCGGCTAATTTGGAAACAAATCTGTTAAGGGCGGTAACTCACCTAGTCCATTGTTGCACCTCATGGATACTCCTAGGCGAACTTATGTCGAGAAGGGCCTGAATCTGATTTTAGTTTGCCTCGATTCCACGTTTGGTTTTCAAAAATCTAAGGAATTTGTCAGATAATACTCCGAAAATACACTTTGAAGGATTCAACATCATTTGGTGTTTTCGTAGGATGCCAAACACTTCCTCCAAATGGGCGATGTGGTCGGCTTCCCTGAGATTTTTGACTAGCATGTCGTCAATATACACTTCCATCGTCTTCCCAATCAATTCCTTGAACATTTTGTTGACCAATCTCTGGTACGTTGCCTTAATATTTTTAATCCAAATCGCATGACCTTGTAGCAATATAACCCTCATTCTTTGATGAAAGAAGCCTTTTCCACGTCGGGAGAGAATATTTTGATCTGATGATAGCCGAAGAAAGCGTCCATGAAACTTAAGAGCTCATGTTTGGACGTAACATCAACTATCAGGTCAATTTTTGGCAAAGGAAAATAGTCTTTTGGGCACGCCTTGTTGAGGTCAGTGAAGTCAACGCATACTCTGCATTTTCCCCCTTTTTTAGGGGCGACAACATTGGCGAGCCACTCCGGGTAATGGGCCTCCTTGATGACGTTGGCTTTAACAAGCTTAGCCGCTTCTTCTTCGATGACCTTTAGGCATTCAGGTGGGAATTTTCTTTACTTCTGGCGAACTGGGGACAGTCAGGATTGGTGAACAATTTATGCATGGCGACTTGGGGGTCAATGCCAGGGACATCACCTTGTGAACAAGCAAAGACGTCAAAGTTTTTCTATAAAAAATCTACCAGTGCGGAACGCAGGTCGTTGGTCAGTTCAGTACCAATCATAACATGGTGATCTGGATAATCTAGGTGTATGGAGATAGGAGTGACTTCTTCAAGGGGTTTGGTGTTTTCGGTTTCTCGGGGATCTACTAGGACAACCAGTTCCACCTCATCCTTCAAAGGCTCTATCTCGGCATTGGCGATCTGTAATTGCTATTGAATTTTTGAGGTTTCTGTCTTCATGACCAAAATGAAGCATTGTCTTGCTATTTTTTGGTCGCCTCTTACCTCGCCCACCCCCGTAAAAGTGGGGAATTTCATTTTTAGGTGATAGGTTGAGGTGATTGCCTTAACCCCTCCCAAGGTAGGGCGACCTAGAGGTCTGGTGTGGCTTCGTTCCCAAAGTTACCGGCAATTTGATCCATCCAAACGGGTGGGTCATATTTTCTCCAAAATCTACTAGTGGAGTATGGAAGGGATGGAGTTTATCTAGTCCGATCTTCATTTTCTCAAATGTCGAGATGAACAAGATATCCACCGAGCTCCCATTATCGATCAAGATTCGCTGAACATTGAAGTTGGCAATGACGGCTGATACGACCAAGGCATCGTCATGAGGAAGGTGTAGGCCTCTTAGATCATCATTGTTGAAGGTGATAGGCGGATGAGCATCAACGACAGGCAATGAGAGGTTGTAAATTTCTTCTTCAGCTCGCCCATTGGCGCTTTTAGCATGCCTCTTTCTAGAAGAATTCTTGCATCCACCAGATCCAAATCCACCATGAATTACTTGTATATCACTTGTAGTCGGTCTGTTGTCGCCATATCTTTTTTCCAGCGAGTGGGAGGCAGTCGATCAGCTACATATTTCCTCAAATATCCCCTCTTGATAAGGTCGGCGATTTTTTCCTTTATATGGAAGCAGTCTTCCGTGTTATGGCCGTGGTCCCGGTGGAATTCACAATACTTGTTCTTATACCTCTTTCGATGATCGGTCTTGATTTTTCTGGGCCATTTGACGAACTCTTCATTCTTAATCTCGGTGAGTACTTGGGCGATGGGAGCGTTGAGAGTTGGCAAAATCATTTTTGGGCGGCCAAGTGGGGTACGAGGACGTCTTTCGTTTGTTCGCCCTGAACCTCAATCGGATTTTTTGCTCCTTGTTTCCTCCATATAGTCGAATTGCCTTGTCTCGTGTTGCTTCCTCTTGTAATCGTCTTTCCCTCGTTGTTTTCGTTTTTCTTTGCCTAAACTCTTCTGCGGCGACATACTTGTCAACCTTGATTGGAGAACTGACAAGGTCTCAGGTACATTCTTGGAGAGGGAGTCAAATAGTGGACCAGGGCAAAGTCCTTCCATCATGGCCATAATCACTACCTTATCACTAGGATCCTATACTTCTAGGACGGCTTGGTTGAATTACTTCACATAGTCTTTCAAACTTTTTGTTTCCTTTTGGTGAATGGTGAAAAGATGAGAAGCGTTCTTCTGTCAGATTCTGCAACTCATAAAGTTGGCGACAAAAAGCTTGCTCAG
>BRYF01000017.1:6612500-6617500 GCA_030159135.1 Actinidia polygama | reverse complement strand
AAGAAAGGTCTTTCTTTAGTTTCGTCATAGCCTTAGAATAAGAGGACCCATCTAGGTCATCCATACCATTGAGGACTGATGAACACTGCTTGAACAGAGCAAGGGAATCATCATTATCTGGAGAGGAAACAGTAATACTCGTTGCTCTAACTTTCTTCCTTATTTCTAGAAACTGCACTTTCTTACAACTGCTTTCTGCAAGAACATTGAGAGATGCACTAAGGTTGGCAGAGTAGGAATCCCTTTTCCTTGTCTTGCTACTTGCCTTTGGCTTACTCGCGTGTCCTCTCTCTTTTACACCAGCTTGCAAATTGTTAACCTCCAAATCCTCAAATGTCATCCTCGTTCTTAATTTGGATTTTTGGATCAGAACTACCTATTCGTGAAGGGAATTGGGTTGAGGCGAAGGCATTGATGCCTTGGGAAGTGCTGTCTCCAAGTACTTGTGTCATAGGCAAATAATGAGGAAATTCACTTTTCCTGAATGCTTTAGCCTTGCTATTTATCTAAAAGATAAGACAATAGATTATATTAACTAGGTGACATTATTAATTACAATGAAATGAGTTCCGGAATCAGGCTACTATTTACCTTATAAAGCCTTTCCACATCTCTTTAGTTGCATCGACGGTACTTTTAATAGGACACCATCCAACTCCTGATTGTGTACATAGGGTCACAAATTTTGTGTGTTATTCACAATTGGTTGAACTTGTTTTAACTTGATTCTCAGTGTAGGGGTACCCAATCATCTTGATGAGTTTTTTTCTTATCCGACCAGGGTCCATTGTTTTCAAATCCAACCTATGTGATATCATCATCACTATCCTCTAAGTTAATTCCTTTACAATTCATTGCCTACAAAATATAAGTACATGTAGTAACATTTTATTGGAAGAGAATATATATGCAACCGAGATATTCATGCAATTGGATAAGACAACAAACGCAGAAATAAAGTAGCTAAAATTACATGACATTAATGTTTCTTAAGAAGTGAAGATAATAATACCTCACTAGCCAAATAATGGAGTTCTTTTGATTAACTTGGAACAGAGCATTACAGTTTCATGTAATCTAACTCCAACATACATAAGATCCAAAATCTCATGAATAAACAAGATAACAGTAGTAAAAAGAGGGTGAAAACTATAACTGTAGAACTGCGTTAATAAATCTATAAAATCAATACAAAAAAATAAATAAAGTATTTCCGATCACTAGCTAAATAAATGAGTTCTTCTGATTAACTTAGAACAGAGCATTACAATTTTATGTAATCTAACTTCAACACACATCTAAGATCCAAAACCACTAAGATCCAAAATCTCATGAATAAACAAGATAACAACAGTAAAAAGAGGAGGAAAACTATAATTGTAGAACTGCGTAATCTACTGCAGAGATAATCTAAAATTAGGTGAAAAAAATTTGGTCAAACTAATTCCTCAGCAAATCAATAAGCAAAATAAATCTATAAAATTAATACAAAAAAATTAACTATTTCCGATTAGAAAAATGTACATCCCACTCGCAGATGATACTTTCCCAAAAAATTTAAATTGAGTTTTTCACGAAATGAGAAGGTAGATCTACCATAAAAGAGGCTAAACGAAGAAAAAAGCTCACGAAGAAGATAGACAAAAGAAGAACCACGAAGAAGAAGACTGATCTGATTTGAAGGTGATTACTCTACACGCGTGAAGATCTTAGTAACCTAGTAATAGATCTGGGCTGAACCTAAAGTTGCGAAGAAGTAACCAACCACGAAGTTCTGTTGTGGGGAGGAGTGAGGGTGGTGGTGTCATTAAATTTAGAAAAACCCAATTCACTCCCCCTCTTGGTTTGTCTTTTGGGCCAACAGATATGTGGTGGCACCCGTACTAACCCTGATGACAAAGGCATGAGGAAGGCATGCCTTGACAAAGTGACAAAATTTAAGACAGTGATGCTGCGAAATAGATGCAAGGCATAAGCGTTGTTGTGCTTGAATGTGTGATAGTGTGGACTGTGAACATAGACTGGCATCAACGGGTTATTTGGTAGTCATACGAGAAAGAAAACATGATTCACACATTTTATTGCAATTTATTGGTCGATTTTTTTTTGCATTTTAGCATTGTTGCGCATATTATCTGATCAATTTAATGGTTGTTTGGAGCGAGTGGGTTTAAAATAGTTTTGCAAGTCAAAAAGAGCATTAAAGAGAACAGAAGACTCATAGGAAAGTTCAACTGGTTGAAGAGGATTAGAGACCAAATTAAGAAAAGTTCAACTGGTTGAACCCAGATGGTCGTTGGATCATGTTAGATAGCTATTGAGTAAATTCGGTTGGTTTGCAAAGTCAGAGACTTTGTAGGGCTATAAAGAACAGTTGCTGAAAGGAGAAAAAGTGAGGTTAAAAAAATTGGGGGCTCTCTCTCACTCTAAAGGAGAAGGGGCCTCCTCTATACATCCCTATAATTTTTATGACTAATGACACTTTGAAAAAGAGGGACTTACACTTTTAAAAAGGATGGCAAGAGAGCCATTATGTGGGGCTATTTTTGATAGCTTTCTCGGCTTGTAAATAGGCTTCTTACACGAGAGAAAGAGGAAGGGGAAGAATTTTGGGCAGGAGAATAGCTATTTGGAGTGGCTGCTTGGTAGCTTATAAGATAGATAGTTAGAGAGGGTTAGGAAAGAAAAGAAAAGTTTTGTTTTTGGCTGGAACTTTAGGCAGAGAAAAATAAAGACTTTTCATTTTGTTTTTCTTTAGCTTAGGAGTAGTTTTAGTCTATATTTTTGGAGAAAGAAATGATAGATTTTTAGTTTCCATTTTCAAGCTTGGAATTCTTTAAAGCTATTTTATTTTCATGTTTGTAAGTTCTCTCCATTTTAATTTTCAATTTCCATTTATGCTCTTATATTTTCATGTCTTCTATAAAGTTATGCTAAATTTTCATGTTTTACTTAGTTTATTTTGCACATAAGATTGAACCCTCTACAGCCATGGAGGGCTAAATCTATTGGTTTGATTCAAGTACTATGTCCCATTCGAACTTTTAATTTGAACTAATTTCTTCTCTCTTTCAAAATGGTTTCAATGGTTGTTTAATATTGATTAATGGTATTTTCAAGATCAAAACTTAGAATTGCACATCTTTGATTATTTGTCAACAAGATTACTTGGTACAAGTAATATTTAGATCTACTGCATTTTAAGTATTTGAAATAGTGTATAAACCCATTACCAATTTCATAAACACATTATTAGACATAAAATATATTTTCACCACAAAATCTTTCAACCAATATCATATTACCTTGAGATTTGGTTAAGTTCATAAAACGAGAAACAAATAGAACATTTAAGCTATGCGAAGACTAGGTACTTAAACCATGCCATTTTTACATTTGTAGTTTATATTTTATTTACACAATCTTTCAAAAATCACAAAAAATATATTTTAACCATTTCTACACTTACAAAAAAACTCAATCTTGCAATTCAGGCTCTCTATAATGGTCTCGGTACTTTCGAGTATTATGCTGCACTAGTAGGTTCCTACGCTTGGGAACTAAAATAGGTAGATAAAATAAATATCAGAAAGTAACAAGAAAAAAACTCTTGGGAATCAGTCATTTCATGGGTGGCTTGGTGCAGACGCAAGGCTGGCATTGGCATTGGCTAGGCAGCAGTCAGGTAGATAACAACTAGAGGTAGTTACTCGGCAGTTCTTGGCAGTTTCATTCTATAGAGAGGGGAATTGTGTCTAAGGACACTTGTATGTGCAGCAAAGAAAGGAATTATGTTTGAGGACCCTTGGATTCATTGGAAATATTTTAGGGACATTTGCCCTAAAGGTTGGCATGGCTAGTTGTTGATTTCATTGGTGGCAAGCTTGTGTTAGGACAATTTTTCCTAGGCAGTTCAAGGTGTCAGCTGTCGGGACATGTGTCCTATTTAAATTCTTGATGTGTATTTTTGTAATTGATGGTCTTGTCTATAAATTAGGCAAAGCCCTAGGAAAAAAGAGATAAAGACAAGGTAGATTTTTAAGGTAGAGAATTGTTTATGGCCTAGAGAAAACTTTGGTATATTCTTTGTATTGTTGCTTCAATACAAATGTTGGGTTTTGACCCGTAAATATTGTGTCTTGCTTCTGTTTTATTAAACCTCATTCGTGTGAGTGTTTGGTTGAGACTAAGCGTATGGACTTAGTGCCATTGTAGGCCAATTTCAAGGGTGAAGAATTGACCTTGTGAGAATTGGTATTAGAGCAAGAAATAATGACTAGAGGATTGGAATTGGTCCGGGATCGGGTGATGTGATGGAAGCCTTGGTGGGTGTCATTCCATATGAGACTTGTTCTTTGGCGGATCGACTGGATGCTGTAGTAGAAGGCTTTCTGGCTTTGAGAAATTCTCATGAAAAACAAGTTGCGGAGTCTGTAACACATTTTTCAAAAATGTTGGAAGACATGACGACGATATTGGAAGTATTGAGGGAAAGACTTGATGATGTAAAATTAAAAAATATTCCTTATAAAGAAGGCAGTCGTTGGTAGTGGCCATAACGCCGATATTTCCCACAAAGTTAAAGTCCCTAAAGAAAAATCCTTTGATGGTGCACAGAGTGCCAAAGAGTTGGATTTTTTTATGGGATATGGTGTAGTATTTCAAGGCTACACGCATTTCGGATGTTGAGAATGTCTTGATCACCAGTAGGTATCTCTCTAGAGATGCGAAACTCTGGTGAAAAATGTGAATGGGTGATGAGATATGTCCTTTGGTTGAGACATGGGACTACTTAAGAAGGAGTTAAAGGATCAATTCCTGTTTTGCAATTCATCTTGGATTGCAAGGGAGTCACTGCGGTGCCTAAAGCATACAAGCACAACAAGGGAGTATGTGAAACAATTCAGTTCCTTGTTGTTGAACATTAGGGATATGTTAGAGGAAGGCAAGCTCTTCAATTTTATGATGGGATTACACAATTGGAGTTGCATTGCTTGGGC
>BRYF01000017.1:6517500-6522500 GCA_030159135.1 Actinidia polygama | reverse complement strand
CCCTCAACAAATTTTTCTGCAACTGTCTTTGCTGTAAAAGGATGAGATAATGGCAAAAAATGAGCAAACTTACTCAATCTATCCACCACAACAAAAATAGTGTCTTTGCCGTTAGAAGTCGGTAGCCCCTCAATAAAATCTATCGTAATATCGTCCCATACTTGGTGTGGAATTGGCAAAGGTTGAAGAAGCCATGCTGGTGCTAGTGTTTCAGACTTCGTGCGTTGACATACAATACACATTGCAACGTACTCCTTTACTGTTTGATGCATGGTAGGCCAATTTCTTGAAGGTACGCAGTATGCCAGAGTGACCTCCAAGCCTGCTGTCATGGCATTCAAACAAAAATCTCTCACGCAACTTTGGTTCAGCTGGCACAAAAACCTTCCCTTTAAAAAAGAGCAATCCGTGGCACCATTTGTAGTGCCCAACCAGATTTGTGTCGGCCTCTTGCTTCTTAGCTTGAATCACTGGATCTCCTTCGGACGCCTATTTAATATCCTGCCAAATATCTACCATAGGAATAAAAATATTATGAAGGATAGCACTTCCTGGCTTGCGAGAGAGAGAATCAGTTGCTGAATTCTCTCAGCCAAGACGATAAATAATCTCATAGTCGTAGCCTAGAAGTTTGGCCACCCACTTTTGCTGCTCCGGAGTCACCACCCGGTGCTCCAAGAAATGCTTAAGACTTTTTTGATCCGTCTGAATTAAAAACTTCCGTCCCAACAAGGCCGCCACACACGATGATAGCAAGCATCTCTTTGGCATAAGTAGACCATGCTTTCTTTGTCACCCCCAATGCCCGACTCATGAAGGCTATTGGTTTGCCTTGTTGCGATAAAACTGCTCCAATCCCATCACTCAAAGCATTCGCTTCAATGGTAAAAGTCTCATGGAAGTTTGGCATTGCCAAAGTCGGAGTAGTGGTCATGGCTTGCTTCAAGGAAAGAAAGGCTACCTCCGCTTCATCATGCCACATGAATTGTCCTTTCTTAAGAAGATTAGTGAGTGGTCGGGCTAATAACCCATAGTTCTTCATGAACTTTCTATAATACCCTGTCAAACCTAAAATACTGCGCAACTCCGAAATATTAGTAGGTTGCGGCCATGCCACCATAGCTGCAATTTTTTTATCGTCCACTTTCACCCTTGATGTGTGATAATATGCCCAAGATACTCTAATTCTTGTTGCCCAAATTCACATTTGTTGGCGTTGAGTAAAAATTGTTGCTGCCGAAGAACCTCCAGAGCTTGCTTTACATGTTTCAAATGCATCTCCCATGTTGGACTATATATTAGAATGTCGTCAAAAAAGACTAGAATAAATTTCCGAAGATAAGGACGAAATATAGAGTTCATAATTGCTTGGAAGGTAGATGGGGCGTTACATAGTCCAAAGGGCATGACCATGTACTCATAATGACTGTTGTGGGTGCGAAAAGCTGTCTTATGAATATCAGGAGGGTTTACTCGAACCTGGTGATAACCTGCTCGTAAATCCAATTTAGTAAAATAGTCCCCCATACAATTCATCCAGCATGTCATCCACTGTCGGAATTGGAAAACGATCCTTGATGGTGATGGCATTGAGTGCTCTATAGTCTGTGCAAAAGCGCCAACTTCTGTCTTTCTTCTTAACTAATAAGACCGGCAACGAAAAAGGACTGGTGCTTGGGTGTATGAGGCCCATGTTCAGCATGTCCTTAACTTGTTTCTCGATCTCCGCTTTCTAGAAATATGCATATCGATAGGCCGTACATTAATTGGCTCTGTCCCTTCTTTCAACGGAATGCAGTGATCCACTTCTCTAGTTGGAGGCAGCTGCGTGGGCTCGCGGAAAAGGACCGCAAACTCTTCTAAAATGTCCTGCAAGTCGGCATGACATTTTTTATTATCTGTGGTCGATCTCCCATTGTGGTCGCCAAGACATATCGCACATAAAAAGCTTCCCATGTGCACTTCTTTGGAAAACACCTCCAGTGATGCGGTTCTGATATGCTGGGTTGTTGCTCCTTGCAACTTTTGCTGTTCATTCCCCAATAGAACTCCATGGTAAGATCCTTCCAATTGCAGATCAACGAGCCCAAAGATTCCAGCCATTGAACCCCCAGAACTAAATCCAAACCTGTTAAAGGTAATGAATAAAGTGTGAGTGAAAATAGAACGCCTTGTAAGTTGACTTGCACCCTTTCAAATCCTCTTTGACATTGCAAGCGCTCTCCATTGGCAACCCGGACAGAAAAGCTTTCAGTTGGCACCACGGTAACCGGAGCAAATTAGCCACTCGGTCACTTATGAAATTATGAGTTGATCCGCTATCTATCAGCACCACGACCTCGTATGGACCCATCTTAGCGGATAAACGCATCGTTCTAGGCGTTGACCATCCCAAGAGAGCGTGGAGGGTAATTTCTGGTTCTGCTTCTCCCCCTTCCTCCTCGTTGCTGTCATCATCTTCAACTACTTCTTCACATCGAAGCCTACTGTCATCCGCATGGCCTTCCAAGAGCAACAAACGAGCTGCTCAACATTTATGGCCTGCAATGAACTTTTCATCACAGTGGAAGCATAGCCCTTGTACTCTCCTTCGTTGCATTTCTTCCCAAGACAACCTTTTGATAGGTGAGGCGGTGGGAGAATTCGCAGTAAGTGGAAGATCTAATGGAGTTCTCGGTGGGGGTGGAGGTCGTGCCAATTTTCGCTGCCGCTGCAGTTGCTCGTCTCGCATACGAGCCAAACTAATGGCTTCCTTCAGTGTCTTAGGCTTGAACATCCTAATGCCCTCTGATATTTCTGCCTTCAGTCCTCCCATAAATGTTCCCACCAGTGCTTTTTGTGTCCAGCCTTGCACTCTATTTCCCAGCTTCTTAAATTCCCACTGATAATCCCGTAGTGAACCAAGTTGTCGAACATGAGAAAGAGCTTCGTCAAAATCCTCACAATCAGTCGGACCAAAGCGAGCCCATAATTCCTCCACAAAATTTTTCCATGTAATGACACGGGCTTCCTCCTTGTACAAACGACTTAACCACTACCACCATTGGTTGGCTTCACCTTCCAAATGAAACGATGCTAGTGACACCTTTTGGTTTTCGGCAGTTTCTTGATAATCAAAAAACTGTGAGACCCTATTAAGCCATTCAGTGGAATCATCTTCAGCATATCGAGGAAATTTGACCTTCATTAAACGAGGAGTGAACGGACGCCAGTTGCTTTCCCCTTCCTCCTTCTCCTTTCTAATACGGGAACCCTCCTCTCGATCCGGCTTGTGCAATGATATCTTAGTGGAATGAATTTCATCTGACAATGTTTGTAGATTTTCCTCCAACCTTTGTAACCTGTCGCACATGCCAACCAACATCTCAGTCATGCCATCCTGCACCTCGCCTATTGCCTTTTCCATCCGCTCCATTCGCTCTTTGTTGGTTGGATCTTTTTGGGTTGCCATGTAACCTTGGCTTTGATACCACTGATAGTGGTCCCAATCAAGAGCTTAGTTAAACAGCAGATATGGTATTCTCTTCGGGTGAGAATAGAACCGCAAGAAAATTTGTTAATCAATGTCTGCTTTATTCATAGACGTTGGCCTTTAAATAAATGAGGCTCAACAACTAGTTCGAATAACAAGCCTAAAACATAGCACATGACACTACCTGATATTGACTAAAATAACAAACTGGAATAACAAATGCTAAACTTATCCCTAAAATTCCTCCAACTGATTTGCCGAATTAACCGCTACTTGACCCACTCTTCCTTATCTGCACTTTCTCCTCTTATCCCAAATTTTTGGGATTTGGTTTGGCCAACCTTTTGGACTTGCGCTGCTGCTTATTCTTATCATTTTGTACAAAGTGCAACTTTTTATTTTTTATAAAAATGGTATGTTAAATTAAGTGTTATGATTTTTGTACTCTATTTTTTACCAAATGAACTCCATATTTTGTAATTATTATGCAAATTTTGTATAAACCCCTAAATTGTCCCTCAAAGAAGAAGAAGGAAGTAAAAGCGCAATATTATAGGGATGGGCAATTCTAGTAAATGGAAAAAATATTAAAAACATTCTTTTAATTTTCATAATAATGCATTTAGTGAAAAGGGGTGTATAAAAATTATTACCCTAAATTTAAGAGAAATATGTATCATCCGAGCACAAGCGGACTCATTAGAGACATTCTCAAGTGGTTTAAGAAGAAAAAAGGGACAAAACTGAAAATATGAAATACTACACTGCGAGTTAAGTTACTCTTGACCACATTGCCTATAAGTGCAGCATCTCGAACCAAATGGGGCCGTGAAAACTAGGTCACGAAATGGGCTAAAAAAACTGGGCTTTTTAACCCAAAACACAACTTTAAACCTTGGTCAAATGGGCCTAAAATGCTATATGGTTACTTTATTATGACTCATGGTCGAAAATCAAAATAGTCTCTCTGTTGGGTTGGACTAATGGGCTTGGCTGGACCTACCCGTCTTATCATTTGATCAGACAAAGCTCTGTAATCATTGTATTCTTAAAACTTTGGGTGGGTCATGAACTCCAAGGAGACCCATAAACTTATGGGTATATTTTGAGCTTATACAAAAGGTTCGGGCTCATCCAATAGGAAAAGCCCAACATTTCTCCAGTTGTCGCAAAATATACTTGCATGGGTTGAGTCTCAACTCTTGGACTGAGCCACTTCTAATTTTAGGCCCTATTTGGCTTAACTAAAAAATACTCTTTTCGTCCCAATTTGTTTGTTCTTTTTGACAATCATACCTTTTAATTAGATCAATAAATAAAATATTTTCATGAATAAGTTTTTAAATTTTTTTTATACCAATCAACGTATCTCTATTAGTTCTTGTATCTAAAGTTTTCAAAATCATAAAAAATAATATAAATTAAAAAATATAAACGATTTTTGGAGACGTCTAAAATAATAAAAATGAACAAATAAATTGGGATGGAAAGAGTATCAGTTTTTTCACTTTTGGTTAAAATCTGAAAA
>BRYF01000017.1:6492500-6495000 GCA_030159135.1 Actinidia polygama | reverse complement strand
GAGAAAATCTGATTCATGGTAGCCTAAAAAGTTGAAAGAGCATTGGTTAGACCAAAAGGCATTACAAAAAATCCATAATGACATTGATGTGTCCTGAATGTAGTTTTATGTACATCTCCAGCTTTCACTCAAATCTGATGATATCCAGCTCTCAAATTCAACTTTAAAAATACCACTACACCTTTCAATTCATCTAATAATTCATTTATTGTATGAATGGGAAACCTGTCTTTGATGGTGATGGCGTTAAGAGCTTTGTAATCAATACAAAATCTCCAAGAACTATCATTCTTTTTAACCCAAAGCACAGGTGAAGAGAAATGACTTTAGCTAGGTTTGATTATCTCCTGAAGTAACATTTCTTGAACTAACTTTTCTATTTATGACTTCTGGAAATATGGATATTGATATGGTTTTACGTTAACAGGAGCAACATCTGGTTTTAAGTGTATCTGATAATCCGTATCTCTAAAAGAAGGTAATGTGGAAGGTTCTTCAAAAATGAAGGAATACCGATGAAACAAAGGATGCACACAAGTTGGGATATCAGTATTTGGATTCTTAGGCAAAATAGGTTTAAGATGATATAATAAAGCAATACTCTGGTTTTTAGATATCTTCATGAGTTATTTGCCAAGTAAGAATTCATCATTAACTTGTGGTTCTCCCATCAAAAAGTGCACTTCTTTACCATTCCATTGAAAATTCATTGTCAAAAGTTTGAATTTGATGACTACAAAACCCAAAAGTTCCAGTTACTGAATTTTTAATACCACATCAGCACCCTAATTGGCAAAATAAAAAGATCCATATAAATTTTATGACCTTGCAAACATAATTTCACCTCTACACATTTATTGTCACAATTCAAAATCTCTCCATTACCACCTCTACACATTTATTGTCACAATTCAAAATCTCTCCATTATCAATACATACTTTGAATTGTTTAGAAGAAGTAACAGACAACCCCAATTGATGAGCAACCCTTTTTTGAATGAAATTTTGTGTACTACCACTGTCTATAACAACATTAACATAATGATTGGTAATTTAACCCTTAACCCTTATAGTTCTTGGGATAATTTGGATAGATAAAGCATGCATAATAACTTCAAGAACAACAAAATTGCTAGAAACAGTAGTATCCTCCTCCGTACTTGACTCCTCCAATAATGCATAATCTTGTTCTTCATCATCCCCAACAAGCAGAAAAAAATTGGATTTACATTTATGACCATGTGCAAATTTGTCATCACAATTATAACACAAACCCTTTTCCCTCCTAACTTTGAGCTTTGTAGGAGATAATATTCTAATGGGTAAAGACATTTTTTGGCTGTTGTGGACTATTCCTAAATGGTGGTTTGGATGATATAGGTGGTGTAAAGGACTGAGATTTATTTAGATTGAAATCAGACAAAGGTCATTGCCAAGAAGATTTAAAATATTGCTTAAATTCAGTGAGTTTATTTTCAAAGGCATAGCTTGTAATAAAGATTGAGGTTGTGCTACTAATACCTCTCGTTTGATTTCAAGTTTCAATCTAGAGACAAAGAAACTCAATAGAAACTATTCAGATAGGCCACCACATACCTTAGTAGACAATTCTTCAAATTGGGTTTGATAACTTGCTATTATGGTTGTTTGTTGCAATTTAGATAAAGCACCTTTGTGACCTTCATACAAGGAAGGACCAAACTTGAGATTAATATCTTTTAAGAACCCTTTTCAAGATTCAATGAAACCATTGGAATGCATCCATTTAAACCAACTGAGAGCAGGCCCTTCCAAATGAAAAGAAGAGATCAGGACCCTTTAATCGTCAAGAGTTCAAGAGTCTTGTAAAATTGAAAAAATTGCTCCATCTTGAATACCCAACTGGATACATTTGTGTCTATCAAAGTGAGGTACATCCATTTTCATGTATTGAAATTGATGATTGTTGTGGTTGTTGTTACTGAAAGTAGGCATATTGTTGGGATTATCTTCAGGAGTATGCTGTGGATGATTGGATGCATTTGCCATTCTCTAATAAACAACATGCATGAATCTTGTAATAGTATTGTTAAGATTACGGATTTGAACATCAGTTTCCTTCCTAAAATCATTTAGATTCTTGATAGCCTCATCGATCTTTGAAAATTTAGTACCTTCAACCATTATAGAAGGAATAAAATGAAATCACCAATGTTATGTTCAAGGTTCTCTATGAGAGACCTTGCAGATGAAAGTGATTGGAAATGAGAAAAATCTCTATTCGAGTTAGAGAATTGGCTCCTAAAAGAAATGATACAACTGATTTTTCATATCCTTCTTTAGTTTTACAATGATGTTTATGTTTATTCTATGAAGAACCCTCCTTGCAGAGAGAGGGAGGGTTCTTCCTTCCTTCCCAACTCTTGTAACAGATATCTAACTACTAATTACTTCTTTAACAAACTAACTGTTAATAACATCTAGTTGGTTTTAACAAATTTAACTACTTGCTAACAACCCT
>BRYF01000017.1:6475000-6477500 GCA_030159135.1 Actinidia polygama | reverse complement strand
AAACCGTCCGAACCGGTTTGGACCATACAGTTTGGTTTAGTTTTTTTTTTGAATTGTTTCTGTTGTAGGGTAAAATTTTCGCCTGTTAGTGTTCTAAGTTAAACCCGTTGCCTGAGAGATCGTATCGCCGTATGGCCTATGCAGTCTTGATCGCCCCTCGCGACATCGACATCGCTCACCTCGCCATTGTGTGTGAGCTCGCCATGTGACTGAATTGCAGTTAATCTCCACATCGCCAACAGGTGAGGTCGCGCATCTCTCCTAACCAAAAGATCTTTTACATGGGGGTTATATCTCCATAAGGACTCCACCACTATGAGACTCCTTCTCCTTCATGTCGCCTATAATTATGGTATGTTCTCCAAATGGCAACTTTCTATTTTATCTCCGATATTTCTGGGATATACTTCCATATTCATCCTTCCGAGGATCTGGCCGTGATCTACGCACACGACCCATTATCCACCGCCTATATAAAGGCCAATGCCCCCATCATAATGAGGTATGGTTTAATTATTGCTCGTATATGTTGATAGTTTTCCTCTCCATTTTGCTTAGTTTATTGTCACCTTGGTCTGATTTCCACGCCGGAGGAATTTTGAGCTGCCTCACCCTGGTTGGTAACGTTTGTCCTTTGCTGTGCAGGTCGCCCGAATAGTTGCCAAGGTCTAGTGCTGAGGCTGAGGAGCAATTCTAACTGTTGGTTGGTCGCCCCAGTTTTCTACCACAAAAGTTTGACGCCGTTTATGGGAACGACATTTTTTAACTTTCTATGCACTTGCGCAACCATTTGATACCTAGACCAAGTTCCAGTAGTCATTTAGAATACAGAGCTCATCCAATGGCCAATGTTAGCCAAGCTCCGGATCTAAAGGGACTTCAACGTGAAATACATGGTATGGATGAGAAAATGAGAACCATGAACGAGAATAACGACCGCTTGATACAGCATCTCACCACAGCCAATCCACCACCTCCAACCACTCCTCCCATTTCGGATATCCAATGGTCTAGCTGATCGGGCGACGATAACTCCCAGAACAGCTATAGTACTGACCAAGCACAAAGTATGTGACGTCGATCTCCAAGGCCTCATTCCCGACGCGAAAGAAGTTCATCTTCGTTAGAATTTTGATCATCCATCCAAGCCTCTGAAGTGGAGGGCGAGGAGGCCAGGCGAAGAGGAAGGTTTCTCGTCGATATGACCAGGCGCTGAGACAATTCCACCTCCTAAAAGATCAGAGATCTGGACGCCTGTCTTGACTCCATCAATACTGGGGTAGGCTCTCTAGTAACCGTGGATACTTTGATCAGGCAAATCGATTCGCCATTTACAGAGAGGGTGATGAGAGCCAGAGTTTTCTCTAGGTTCAAGCTACCTACCCAGCTCGGGATATACGGAGGGAAAACAGATCCTATGGATCATCTGGATTCATACAAAAGCTTGATGACGCTTCAAATATATTCTGACGAGGTAATGTGTAAAGCCTTCTCTGCAACCCTAAAGGGGCCATCAAGATCATGGTTCAGAAAACTGTCTTCAAGAATCATTGACTCGTTTGACGACCTGAGCAAGCTTTTCGTCGCCAACTTCATGAGCTGCCGAGTCAGAAATAAAAATTCCTTCCACCTCTTTACCATCCACCAGAAAAAAATCAAAAGCTTAAAGTGTTACCTAGATAATCAACCATAGAGGGGGGTGAATAGGGTTGATGGCAATTTTTTTTTATAAAAATTATACTGAGTTAAGAGTTTAGAATAATATAAAAATAAGTATAGTACAGAGAATATCAATATGAGCACAATAATAAAGAGAAAGGGGAAGAGAGATTCAAACTCGACGATTTATCGTGATTTGGTTTACATGACCTACTTCCACTCCCCAAGCATACCACTTGAGATTTCAATCCACTAATCTAAACTCCTTCCAGGTCGAGTTCAAACATTTACACACCAAGAGTACACCTCTCTTGTTCATAAGGTGGAGAATCTTCTTCTCGCCTCACAAGAGTCACACCAACCCTCCTGACACAATTGACTGTGGATAGGATTTTGAGATTTTCCTCACAATGACAATTCTTCTTTTTGAGAAAGTTATACAAATGAAACTTTTACAATAATAACTCTCACTATAACTCTTGTATGAATTGAACTTGAAAGGCCCAAAGAAAATTGAATATATGAAAAGGAAGAATGCTTTGAGTTCTAAGGTTGTTTGTTTCTCATTTAATGTCTTAATGAAATGAGAGCTAAAGATAGGTATTTATAGATATTAGCAAGAATATAACCATTGGAGAGAATTCAAAATTTTCTAGCTAATTTTCACACTTGCAATTAAATTTTCAAAGTCAGAAAGTGTTGCTAACTAATTTTCAAACTTGCAATTAAATTTTCAAAGTCAGAAAGTGTTGCTAACTAATTTTCAAACTTGCAATTAAATTTTCAAAGTCAGAAATTATTGCTAATCAAATTTTCAAACTTGCAATTAAATTTTTAAAGT
>BRYF01000017.1:6462500-6465000 GCA_030159135.1 Actinidia polygama | reverse complement strand
AGGGTTTTGAAGTAGAAATACGTGCTTTTATGAATCATATGTCTGACTCAATGAGACTATTACACACCAAAGTTGACAATATGGCCTTCCGACTCGTGCTTGTTGAAAATAAATTAAGAAGTTTAACCAAGAAAGTGCAAAAAGGGAAAATACTTATGGAAAGTGATAGTGACGAAGTAGAAGAAAGTCAAGAAGAATAAATTAAAGATGAGGAACAAGACAAAGAGATTAAGAACGACGAGAAAGAAGTTGAACCAAATAAGGGAAAAGGCAGTTCTCAAGAAGAGGAGAAAAGTGACGAAGATGATTTTTCTGCGTCAGAATTCGATGAAGTTCCACTCTTACTCGCAAAATAGGTCATAAATACGTATTGAGACGACGGGAAGCAAGGTCAAAGTTTTCAAATACCGAGAAGACAGCCCTCGAACTAACCCCATCTCCCACTCCATCACTTATCACTCCCGTGCATGAATCATCACCTCAATCCACTCCACCTCGTACTACACCACCTCCCTCCACCTTTTAGTTAATGTTTTGAATAATGTGTTTTAGTTTGTAATGTTTGGATAATATTTGGTTACTTTGTTTGATGTCTTGAATATTATTTTTGGACAGTTCTTTAAGTTTCAATGGCATATAATTTTCATGCTTTAATAGTATATGCACTTATGGACTGAGTTTATGATCCATGAGCTTCATGGTCTATAAGATAAATGCTTCTATTGATGGTAAACTGATAAGGAAAGCTAACACTCCTTAATTTGCTCATATTGTTATAATTTGCTTCACATAAATAGCTGGGAATCCTATTTGATGGATTAGCCAACCCTTTTTGATCGATTGACAAAAATAGAGAGAAATATGAATGAATGTGACATTGTGAAAGATATTTTGAGTTTTTAATTTTCTCGAATATAGTGCATTTGAGTTTAAAATTCTCTTTGATAAAGCACAATATACTGAACTCTAATGCATGTGTTGAAAAGCTTAAAATGAAATCAAAAAGTGCATAAATTACAAAAGAAAGGGGGAGCAATACATAGTATATGCTTCGAATCGATTGAACGCACTTATGGATATCATTCGCGTTTAAACATTTATCATTCATATGTTAAAAAAAAATTCATCATCAAAAAGGGGGAGATTGTTGAATCAAACCGTGATTTCGATGATAACAAAATAACATATTAGTAGTAAATATGTTTGCTAAGTGTGCAGGTTATAAACATCAAGTTTTAAACTCAAATTGATCAAAGAACTATGAAAACACTTTCTGACCTGGTTCTGTAGTGTCAACACCTTTTAAGCTTGGAAGATATATCTGTTAAAAGCCTCAAATAAACCAAAAATCTCAATGGATCAAAGTTAATGAAAATTATGCACATCCATAAGAAAGATATCCCGAAGATCGAGAAGTGATTCAATGCTCAAATGGCCAAGAAATCAACGAAACATTCTGATGAGAAGTGCCGACACCTGGATCAGATGTGTCGACACCAAATGTCAGTGGATAAAAGACTTAACTTGGGAAGAAGAAGTGTCGACACCAGTATCGACACCAAATGTTAGTAGCCAAATCCAGAAATTTAGAACAAGAAGTGTCGACACCAGTATTGACACCGAATGTCAGTAGCAAAATTAAGGATTTTGGAAGAGTAAGTGTTGACACTAGCATCGACACTAAATGTCAGTATGCTGAGGAAGAAATCTAAATGGAAGAAAGTGTCGACACCAAATGTCAGTAGCCGAACCCAGAAATTTCAGAAGAAGAAGTTTCGACACTAGTGTCAACACCAAATGTCAATAGCCAAAACTAAAATTCGAAAAGACAAAGTGTCAACACCTGTATTAGTATCAAATATCTGTAGCCGAAGAAGCATTTCTCATAAATGAAGTGTCGACACCTCTATCAGCACCTGAAGACAGTTTCATATGGAAAAAGAAGGCTTGAAGTGTCGACACCTGCAATCTGTCGACACTAATATGAAGTGTCGACACCTAACAGTAATATTTTTGAATGCAGAGTTGGTTGAAACAGCATTAAATGACCCACAACTACCACCAACGGTTTATTATTCATCAAGCCATTAAATATAAGTCTCCAAGGGCATTTAACTCTATTGAAGATATATCCTTAAGCATTGATTAATCATTAAAAAAAATCTCGAAAGTCAAGTTTTCTTGAATATTCTCTTTGTCTTTAATAGTTGTCATTGATTGTATGATTCCACTCATATGTTTTCTATTGAGAGAGATTAATTTAACTTGTAAACACCTACATCTACCCTTCTTTGTAAGTTTGAGTGAGACTTGAACAAAATCACTTGTTGAGAGAGTTTTTGAGTATTTCTCTTGTAAAAGCCAAACACTTAAGAGTTTGAGTATTTTCTCTTGTAAGTAAAACACTAAAAAGTTTAAGTGGAGCTTGGACAAAATCACTTGGTGTAAAAGTGAGCTGAGTACTTAGAAATCAGACCCCACATTGTAGTTACGGATTACA
>BRYF01000017.1:6442500-6445000 GCA_030159135.1 Actinidia polygama | reverse complement strand
ATTATCGCTTGTATACATTGATAGTTTTGCTCTCCATTTTGCTTAGCTTCTTGTTGTCTTGGTCTAATTTCCACGTCGGAGGGATTTTGAGCGGCCTCACCCTGACTGGTAACGTTTGTCCATTGCTGCGCAGGTCGCCCGAATAGTTGCCAAGGTCCAATGCCGAGGCTAAGCAGCAATTTTGACTGTTGGTTGCTTGCCCCAGTTTTTTATCACAACAGTTTCGTTTATGGTTCGAAAAAATCAAACCGTTCCTTCATGGCTCGATTTACGTTTTTTCGATCCGGACCGTAGTTGAAAATTAAAACCGAACAGTGAGCTTTTTCTTTAAGTTTATTAGTTTAGGTTAACATTTTTTGTTAATTTAGAAGTTGTATTTTTAAGACACCGAACTGATAATTCTCATGGTTCAATTCGGTTTCAAAAAATCCCTAAACCGTTACTCACAATTCGATTTACGATTTAGCCCTAAATCGGACCGAGCTGAACCGTAACACGCCTAGTATATGGGCTGACCCTATTGTCGCGGGTCAGTGACTTCCAGCATCTCAGTCATAGGACCGAGCATACCACCCAAGCTCCTCGTTATGAGTAGGTCCTGGCTCCTGGATAATTGTGTGGCCCGGACTATGATGCCTCGGCCCAGTACCACACTGGATGGGCTGGTGCAATTCATGAGTGATCACGATCCACTGGGCATTAGGTCGGCCCACCTTCAATATTAAAATTAGTACTTTTAATATTTATTTTAGTTTGTGCTTGATATTTAATATTTGTTTGGATTAATTAAATAGGGATCCTATATTTGGAAGTAGTTATGAGATGTCTCTTACATACAACTATTTATTATGACTAGGTCACATTTATAGTGTAACGGACAAAAATAACTTTTTTTAATTTTCTATATATATTTAAAAATATTTAAGTGATACATATTCGTTTCCTTTCCTTTATGTTTCCAAATGCGATTTTCAATTAATAAATTTTTTTAACTAGAATTTTATAGATCTTGTATGTATTACACACAATTAATTCATACGTTTTTACATAATATTATGATAATGTTATCATAATCTATAACCATTTTACAACAATTGAATATTTTGTTATGATAATTTTTAAATAAACTGGACCATTTCATAATAATTGAAGTATATGGTTTATAAAATATTTTTGTTATGATAATTTTATCATACACATTATCATAAATATGGGAAGAATCATAATGGCTTTTAATTCTTGTCATTTTTAAAAATATAGGATGTTGGATATATATTTATTAAAATGGTATATAAGTTATTTTTGGTATATTTTTAATTAGAAAATATTGGATTAAATTTTAAAAATAAGTAAGAGTCATTTATAATGATGAGGTTTCAAGAGGAGAGTGACCAAGAACCACTAATAGTTTTAGTTTGTGCTGGATATTTATCTAGGGCTAAAACTTTTGATATTTTTATTTTAATATATGAAAAAAAAATTCAAACAAATTTCCCTAGTTTGATTAAAATAGTGTGATAGATGGATTACATATGGAAACAGCTTCTCCATATGGAGTTTCAAAAATTCGACTGTACAGTGCAGTTTAAACATTTTGAACATATTTTTAGCTCATTTTGATATTTCAAATCGTTCATATTGTAAAGTCAGTCGTGAAGATAATTAATAGTAAAAAAATTATGTTGATTTGATACAAATTAATATCCATTCAATACTATATTATAAATTAATAAATTAATATGGCACATAAGATTATATATGTTTATCTTGATATTAAGTGATATTAATCGACTATTAGTTTTATCCGATCAATATAATTTTTTAATTTTTGTCCGATCAATGTGATTTTTGACTTTTATCTTATTAATTTTGATTTTTTACAATATTAAACTTCTCAATGAAATGTATAATATCAACGGTTTAGATTAACAAAATGGTCTCATAATGGAGCCGAAATACATGAACTTGTTCAATGTAATTTTTGGACCACAGATAAGTTCTATAAATGACCAATCCCATAAATTAAGCAGAAATATATATAAAATACGAGAGGAAGGTGATACGATAATTACCTCACTATTAATTGGTTAAATTTCTTATCTTCTCAAATTATATAGTATGCTTATAGAGACGTTTTACGCATTTGATTATACTAGGTAGGGCTGATAAATGTGTTAAGATTGGTTTGAAAACTTAACAAGTTTTAAAAATACGTTTAAGTTCAGACTGTTTATCAAGTAATTAGATCTCAAATGAGCTTTAATTAAGCCACCGATCACAAGCCGGGTTCTAGCTTGGATTTTTTAAACATTACAAGCTTATCAAGCCGAGTAGTAGATTGTTCAAACTTGATTTAAAAACTTAACAATTGAGAGTTTTGAAAAAAAGGTCTAGTTTAGTTTATTTAACAAGCGAACTAATTTCAAATGAGCTTTTAACTAGAAGTGAGCAAACAAACCAATTCAATTGTATAACTATTCAAACCGTATGGTTCGGTTCT
>BRYF01000017.1:6405000-6407500 GCA_030159135.1 Actinidia polygama | reverse complement strand
TTCCCACTTTTTTCTTTCCTGCATTTATTTTTTTTCTTTCATGTTTTCAACGTGTTAGAATCTTTTGCAGGTAAGAGTAAATTAAATTTAATAACAAGACTTGACTATGGTTTGGTGTACTTTAAGTGAATCCATAAAAATGATTCATGCCCAACAAAAAAAACTAATCAATGCATAGTTTATGATCGGGTAAGTAAAATTTCATTAAAAGATAAAGAAATCAAAAGTATAATAAAAGAGAAATACATGAGAGAGTTTCAGCATATACACGAACTATTATAATGCTGCAATAAACAAAAACTCAATCTTCTTTTCAGTCTCTCCCGATAAAATAAATTACTAAATTGACAAAATACCAACTAGAGTATACTCTAGTGCTTGAAATCCTTGGGGAAAAAAATCCAATTGTGTCACTTCTTAAATTTGAGTTTCCAAATACCCCAATTCCCAAAAGCCCTACTTCGTACACGCACAAAATACCCCCTCACATGGGATGATTCACACAGTTTATTGCTATTTATTCGTCTCCACAATATTAGTATTATCACGCATATTTATTGTACAATTTAATTGTTATATGGTGCGAGTGAATCTTTAAATAATTTTACAGATAAAAAAAACATTAGATAAATCAGAAGAGTTAGAGAAAAACTCAACAGATCGAGAAACAAGTTAAGCATCAATTGCTTTAAACCTGACCGATCGGACAATTCTTGAACCCGTTGAGGCTGGAGGAGAGCACATACCCAAAAGTCAGAAAGTAAATATGGGTTGGTGGAAACTTTGCAGGCTGCTTGACAGAGAGCAGTTACTCGGATGCCGTTACTGCAGTGTGAGCAAACCAGAGAGAAAAAGAATGGGGTCAGCATGTGGGTGCTCTCTCACTCTAAAAGAGGAGGGGCCTTCTCCATACATTAGTTCATAATTTTTAATTTTAGGACTTCTGACACTTTTTACTTTTTGTCTGGAGGAGAGCTTTTTTTTTTGGAGAGATGCTCCGCGCCCTTCCAACACCCCACACCCCCACTCTGACAAAAAACCCTCACAGCCCCACACCCAAAAATACAATTATGCCCCCTTCTTTTCCCTACCACCAGCCCCTCCCCCTCCTTTTTTTTTTTTTAAGTTTTTTTTTTTTGTTTTTTTAATCAGTTTTTTTTCTTTTTTTTTAATAACTTTTTTTTAATTTTTTTAGTTGTAGATTTTGGAAGTTATATATATAAAAAAAAACTATTAGCTTGCAAATATGTATTAATACACAAAAGGACATACATGCAAATATATAAACAGATATATATATAAACTTTTTAAAAATATTCTATAAAAATTTTATACTTTTTCAGCCCTATTGACGAAATAAATATAAAATTATAAAAATTTTGTCCAATTTTTTTTTTAATTTTGTGTATTTCTTTTTAGTTTTGTTTCTTTGTTTTTATTAGTTTTGTTTATTTTTTAATTATTTTTTTTATAATTATAATCTTTTGTTTATTTTTTAGTTGTAGATTTTGTGAGTCGTTATTTGTATAAATTTAAAGTTGACGAAAGAAGTATAAAATTATAAGAATTTTGTCTATTTTTTTTTTAATTTTGTTTATTTGTTTTAGTTTTGTTTCTTTGTTTTCATTAGTTTTGTTTATTTTTTTAATTATTTTTTTTATAATTGTAATCTTTTATTTATTTTTTAGTTGTAGATTTTGAGAGTCATTATTTGTAAAAATTTTAAAAAGTATAAAAATATGAATCAAAATATTAATTTAGCCATGTTTAGGGAAGAGCACATGTAATAATACACAAATACTAATCAATAAATAAAATTGATTAAAAAATAAAAAAACTAATAAAAGAAAAGAAACAAAACTACAGGTTAACTGAAAAAAAAAACAGCGGCAAAAAGAAATAAGGGATGAACTGGAAAAAAAAAGGGGTTAATTTGGTTTGGGGTAGAAGGGTCCCACTTTATTTATGAGATACATTTTTGAATGTGTCTTGTACACACTCATTTTTCTTTTTGGGGTGTACCTATCATTTTTCTTATCATTCAAGTTTAGAAATTTTGCCTCTTGCTATCAATTTTCCACCTTGTCGGCTTTCTCAAAATTCTTGATTGGACTCCCTTGCAACAAAAAAGAAAAAAAAAAAAAAAGCTCTGGACTCAACAAATGTTATGGCTTTCAATTGATCATAGTTGCGAAGTTTTCTATATATCAAAATACTCCACTTTAAATACATTTTATCTTTTGTCTAAAAAATAAAAATAAAAATATTATCATTTTTATTAATTACTTGAATTGTCCCGCCTTAAATACTAAATTTATAATTTTACTTCTTTCTCTTAACATAGAAGAGGTAATTTAGACATGAATAATACTGTTCAAATGGACAAATCAAACTTTTCTTACTTACTCATGTGGGGTCTATCATGTCATTAAGTTAGTATTCTTTTGTATTTCAAAATTTTATTATCTCTCCATTTAGTTGTTTTTGAGATTTTTTAACT
>BRYF01000017.1:6360000-6367500 GCA_030159135.1 Actinidia polygama | reverse complement strand
AGGCTTCAATTGTCGTGAGGCATAGGCAATCACTTTCCCATTCTGCATCATAACACATCCAAGTCCTTTAAGCGAGGCATTACTAAAAATCACATAACCACCAACTCCCATTGGTAGAGTCAGAATAGGAGCCGATATCAATCGCTTCTTCAATTCCTGAAAACTATCCTCACAATCTGTATCCCACTTGTAAGTCACGTGCTTTCAGGTCAACCTTGTCATTGGTGTCGCTAGTCGTGAGAAGTCTTGCACAAATCGTCTGTAATAATCGATGAGTCCCCAAAAGCTTCTAATCTCTATTGCATTTGTGGGTCATGGCCAATTAACAACGGCTTCAATTTTTTGTGAGTCGACAGAAATTCCCTCCTTTGAAATTATATGCCCCAAAAAGGCAATGCTCGTAAGCCAAAACTCACACTTATTGAACTTCGCAAAAAGTTTCTCCTCCCTTAACGTTTGTAGAGCTACACATAGATGCTGTTCATGGTCCTCATTATTCTTGGAATAAATGAGGATGTCGTCGATAAAGACTATAATAAAATCATCAAGGTGAGACTTGAATATGCGGTTCATTAGATCCATAAAAGTTGTAGGGGCATTGATTAATCCAAATGGCATTATTAAGAATTATAGTGTCCATAACGTGTGCGGAATGCTCTTTTTGGTACATCCTTTGGCTTGATCTTCAGTTGGTGATACCCGAACCGGAGATCTATCTTGAAAAACACTTGTGCACCTTGAAGTTGGTCAAATAGGTCGTCGATCCGTGGCAAAGGATACTTGTTCTTCATGGTGACACGATTCAATTCTCTATAATTTATGCATAATCTCATGGAGCCGTCTTTCTTCTTCATAAACAAAACTGGAGCACCCAAAAATGAGGTACTCAGTCTGATGAAACCCTTATTCAATAACTCTTTCAGCTGAAGTATTAACTCTTTCAATGCAACAAGTGTCATCCTATATGGTATCTTCGAAATTGAAGAGGTACCCGGAACTAAGTCTATGTGTAATGCCCTGAACCCATTAATTCCCTTTATTTATGTAAATTATGACGTGTATGTTAATAAATGTGAGTTATTAGAAGCTTAAGGGTCGAAGTGATTAGATTAGGGATAAAACGCATCAAAAAACTTAAACTTAAGTTTATGGCAAAAAATCCTTCTTGGCGTTCGAACGCTAGAAAGGGTATTTGAACGTTAAAGCCTGTAACAAGTACCACCCAACTTTACATTTCTAGGGCATTCGAACGTGGCATTTGAAAACTAATAGGGGCATTTGAATGCTAACGCCTATAATTAGTTTCATGTCTTCTATGCATTCAAACGTGGCGTTCGAATGCTAAGGCTAAGTTTCTTCTTGGCGTTTGAATGCTAATATGGGTGTTCGGCGTTCAAACGCTCAATCCTATAACATATTTTAACCAGTTTTACGTCTTTAGTGCGTTCAAACATGGTGTTAGAACACTAGGGTCGAATTCCTTCTTAGCGTTCGAACTCTACTATGGGCGTTCGAATGGTAATAGTATAAAAAAAGAGGAAAGAAAGAAGTACAAGGAACCAAAAATGGAGGAGCATACATGGGATTATTTTCCACGCGTGCCTTAGTTTATATGCACACATACACCGCACCACACATACACGTATAGAGAGAGAGAAAGAAAGAAAGAAGAGAAGGAAGATCACAGGGGAAAGAGAGAGAGAGAAAGCTTGAAACTACATATTCAAAGAACCATCCACCATTATTGAGCTTGAAGCTTTGGTAAGCCAAACCCTAACTTGTGTATATGTGTATGTATGTGGTGTAGGTTAGTTTTAGAGATTCGTTTGAGTCTCATTTGGGTTGGATATCAAGTATTGGGACTTGATTTGGATGATTTGGGAGTAGGGTTGTAAAATCCCCAATTTCATTCTAAATTCTAGATTTACAATGCTAGGGTTAGTTTTGAGGGTTCATTTTGAGTTATGTTTATCCTAGAGGGTCAAATTTATACCCTTTGAAAAGTGGGAAGTTTTGGTGGTATTTGGGGAACACTTGGTAAAGTTTAGTAGCCATTCTGCTGCTACGTACGTCTATCATTCTAACGCTCGATTTGGCATTCGAACAGTAGCCTAGCGTACAAACGCCACTTCCCAGCGTTCGAACGCCAGCCTAGATTTTCAACTATTTAGCTTTTTCCTTTAGAACATGGAAGAGTTGTGATGAATGGTTAGTCTGGGACTCTTGGATCTATTCCGAAGGATGTTGACCTAGAATGAGTGTACCTTGGGTCGAGTTGGTAGTTATGTATTAGTTTATTTGTTTACTCTTGTATTATTGAGTTTAATATTGACGTTTCCTTACCTTACATGTGGGAACACATTGCTTAGCACCTATTCAAGGGAATCGAGGTGAGTAACATGATGTCATGAACAAAACCTATATACTTTCGAAATACTTTCAATACAAATCGTTGTATGAAATGTTTTCCATGTTTTTAATGCATAAATGAATATATTGTGTATTAACTGCAATGTCTTTTAAACGCATATTATGTTAGTATATTATGAATCAAAAACCAATGGATGAATGATTTACATGAAAAATAAAGTATGTTCAATGTATAGTGACACTAAGGGCTTCTCGCAGCGAGACCTTAACCTAGCCCGATAGTCCTACGATAGGGGATAGGAAATAAATTATCGATAGTCCTATGTTAGGGAACTGAAAATAAACTATTGATAATCCTACAATAGGAGACAAGAAATAAACTATCTATGTTGGGAGATGTCCCTGGCCTAAAGAGCCCCAACGTGACCTATATGGTTACTATATTTCGTGATCGAAAGGTTACCATGTCGAGTTGTTGCACTTTTTATAGTTATAGATTTAAAGTACTAATAGCTTTACAGTTATGAAAGGTTTCAAGCTATGCTATGTTTACATGAGCTTCAAGTTTATGAAAGTTTTAAATTTTTAAAAATGCTATGCTATGTTTACATGATGGTTTTTAAACGAGATATACATGTTATGCTAATGAATCATGGTATTTTCACGTTCATGTATTTATTGTTATTCACTAAGCGTATAACTTATATCTTTGAAAACCATTTTTAGGAGGCCAATTAGAGGAGCCATAGAAGGAAGTGAAAAAGAAGATCTTAGTTTTGTGGCCCCAGGGCCTATGTTATATTGTCCGGGCTAGACCCTATATTATGTAGCATCGTTATGACTCTATCGTTGTAAAAAGTTAAAACTTAGGCACATCTCTGTATGTCATCCGCACTTTATTACTTCAAGTTATTATGACGTTTTCGCAATTTTGTAACATTATAAATGAGTATGCACAGGTGTTCAACCGGTTCAATGTATGTCGGCCTCTGGTAGCCAGGCTACCGGCCGATCATGTGTCCCTGATCTGCATAAGCCGAATTGCAAAGCGTAAACACTATGGTGAATTTTAATTCCCTATTGGGAGGCAACTCAACAAGATCATCTAAAAATACGTTCAAAGATTCTTTCACAACTAGGATATTAGATGGGTTGATCTCTTTAGGTGTACAATCTATAATAAACGCAAAATAACCTTGGCATCCCTTCCTAAGCAACCGACGTGCATGCATATAAGAGATGAGGTAGGGTGGAGGAACAACACTTTTTCCCTCAAATGATAGTTTTGGTTGCATAGGAATCTAAAAAATTACTTTCTTGTCCACACAATCGATGGTGGCATAGTTCGACGCTGACCAATCCATTTCCAAAATAACATCAAAGTGTTGGATGTCTAAGGAAATTAGATTTACATGAAGAAGGACATCATGTACTCGAATTTCACAATTCCTAAAGATATGTGAACCTATCATGGAGTTCCCTAATGGGGTGAAAACATGTTAGGTAAAGTTTAAGGGTTGGGGAATGGTAGACAATTTAGTGGAAAAATAAGGAGTAACAAATGAATGGGTAGAACCCGAATCTATCAATACATGAGCAGGATATGAATCGATGGTGAGTATACCTGAGACCATAAATGTGGAAGCTTATACGTCTCCAGGTACAAGTGCGAATACTCTCCTTTGTTGAAGTTGACCCCTTCTAGCAGTAGAAGTGGATCTCTGAACGGATTGGGATGGTGTCGCGGTGGAAGCGACCATAGTTTGTGACTGATTAGATTTGGGATAGTCCTTGATCATATGGCCTTGTTGGCCACAATTAAAACATGCTCCCGTCCCCGCACAACAAACGGTCCCCTTGTGAATCTTCCCACACTTAGGGCACTGTGGATAAGTTCCATTGGATGATGATGATGAGTAGCTCTTGCTCACTGTTCCTATATTTGACTTCTTGGATTGACTGACATTTGACCCTCCCAATCCCTTCGACACTTCTCCTTTCCTCTTGCTATCTCTATCATAATAATATTCTTCGTTACTCCTTTCAATTAAGAGTGCACGATTCACCACCTTTGCATATGTAGCCAACTGGAGCATTCCCAGTCGATTCTTGATGTTCCCCCTTAGTCCGTCTTCAAACTTCCTTACTTTTTTTCCCTTGGTATCTACCATATACGGGGCATATCTTGCCAACTTAGTGAACTTAGCCTCATATGCCATCACCGTCATATATTCCTTGCTTTAAATGAATAAACTTCTCCAGTTTGTTCTCTACGACTTCAGTGCTTGTGAAAAATACTTGTCATCAAAAATCGCTTGAAATCTTTCCCAAGTCATGTTGGGCTTCCTCTCCGAAGTGAGTAGCCACTATTTGTGCTCCTCTCCCACAAACATGTAGGTGGCGAAGTTAACCTTTTGTGTATCTATGGATGAAAATACTGTGTAAGTCTTTCTAATCCCTTTTAGCCAACGTTTGGCCACTTCGGGATCAGTTGTGCCCTCAAACATTGGGGGTCTTAGGTCGTGAAATTGTTGTATTGTATGAATTCCTAGGGTAGGATTGTGGTGCTTCAGAGCATTGACTAAGCCTTCCAAGGCTCTCTGAATTCTATTAGGATCGGGGTTGTGTCCTCCCTTTCCCCTTCGTCCTCCTTGCTCTCTTGTTGCCATGAGTGTATAAACATATATATACTTGAACGTAAGACAACAATTGATAAAGGAGTATACTTACAAAATAAGTCGTTATCATATAGTTACTAGCATGCGAGTACAATCAATAACATACATCATATTTACACATAGTTATCATGCATTAGACATAGTAAAAATCTGTGAACTGTTGGGCTCTGATTCCTTTCTGTGATGACCCTCCCGACGTCCACGAGGCTCCACGCTGTGCCGGGTGGTGTCACGCCCTTTTCGTGGTCCTTTTTTCTTTAAAAATCTTCTTTTCTTTTCTTTTCTTTTCGTATGCAAAAGCGAAACATGTATTTTTAATTATTAGAGCCAATAGAATTTTAGTATTAAATTCATTCATTTAAAACACGTGCCTATCATGGTACCTGTCTTAATTTTCATACATCATAGCATACATTACATGTTCAAAAAGTCTCGGACATTCTAGTCCGAGCTCAACAACTTCAAATCTTTTATTTTTGTTACATGACATGTTTAACCTATCTTAAGTTTTATATCATTCAAAACGGGCTCAAAATGTGGTTCTGTCGCTCTACTCCACTTGCTTGTCTTTGTTTTCTGAAATATTGTTAAAAATAATGTTCCTAAGCATGGTTGCTTAGTGTATAACTATAATCTCTAATATAGGTTTTGATATACATATTGAAAACATGAAAATATCATGGTAGATGCGTATAACATAACGTTACATAGTATAGTAGAAAACATTTGCTCTTTCGAAATAACTTGTTCAAAATTTATGCTTGTACATGTGCTCGCCCTTAGTTAGGTATCATACGTCATAAATTATCATCTTGTACAATCAACATAATTCTTGAAAGATACATTATGCACTATAACCTTCCATCCTTAGTCGGATTTGAAAACATACTTTCCACACACCCTTGAGTCGGGTATGCCGGCTGAGTACTTTTTCAAAAAGTAGAGACATAATGATACATAGGAATATACATACAAAATCTTTTTGAAAGATTCTCATCTAATCCATGGATTTGATTTGCATAACGTAACATAATTTCATGCGTATATTATAGCATAAAAGAATAATTTACTCTACTTTAAAGATTAAGGTTACTTACCTATTTGCATATATATCGCGTTACACTCGTTCGTTGTGATTTCTGGGCTAGTCAGATTGATTCCCATACGTTTTGTTTATTAACATGATTAGTATTAAGACCTTAACTTAAGTATTTATAATTTAATTAAGTTTATTACCAAGTACTAGGCTAACCGTGGATATTTGGTTGTTCAAAAATTGGGTTCTGTTAAGTCTCAACCGGTTGAGGAAATATGTTCAACTGGTTAGGCATGATTAGTAGCATGATTAGAAGGTTAAAATTACATGTGCAACCGATAAATAAAAAGTTTTAACCGGTTAAGAAAAAAGAGTTCAACCGGTTGAGCATGATCAGTAACTTAAAAATAAAAGTTCAACCGCTTGAGGAAAAGGTATTCAACTGGTTGGGCATGATCAGTAGGTTAAAATTACACGTTCATCCGGTTGAGAAAAAAAGACTCAATTGGTACAACTAGAAAAAATCTAGAACTCATTTTTTTGGGCTAAATCTCGAAGCCTATTTTGGGCCATCAAACTTTGGATTTAGAAAAATGCTATTTGAAGAAAACTTGTAGGTATTTGAAATAGACATCCTACGACACATGAATCAACTCAAAAGGTTTTCATATGAAGAAGTTATGGCTAAAATACGAATAGTGGTTTTGAAACAAAAACATATCGTAACTTTGGTTGGACTCTTGATCTTAAAACGGCGTCCCCGTGTCATATTTATGTGGTATTTCTAAATTTTAATAGAGTATAGTACTAAATCCTAGGGCATTTAGATTATTTTGTAAGCTAAGTAATTACAAAAAGCATGGAGAGAAGGGTGAGGTTACCGTGTGAAAATCATTGGTCTTTCACTAAGTCTTTATCCTTTCTTTCTTTGTCTTCCTCTCTTTTTCTTTCTCTTTCTCTTTCTCTCGGTAGTTCCCTCCCTCTACTTATCTCTCTTTTCTCCCTATCCTTTTTCTCTTTTCTCTCTCTCTCTCTCTCTCTCTCTCTCTCTCTCTCTCTTTTTCTCTCAATTGTCTAGTCCCAACAAAAATGTTGGGACAGTGACGGGGTGGATAGAGGGGTGGTTGAGGAACTTTTGCAAACTTTTGCCAATTGTGTCGTGGGGTGGGTTATTTATATATAGTCTCATGGAGTGTTTTACACTACCACGTGGTCCCTATTGATCCACATGGGTTATTCATGTATACTTGACGCATGTTCATTTTTTTGCTACGCTTTAAAAAAAATCGTGTTCAAATTCATATTTTCGTAATAATTCTAAAAATTCTACTTAATAATTAGAATATAACATACATTAATTTCACATAATTAACATGTATTTCACATAATTCATATTTATCGTGTCTATTTTATATC
>BRYF01000017.1:6337500-6340000 GCA_030159135.1 Actinidia polygama | reverse complement strand
TGCAATCCAATCAACCGAGAGACTCATATCTATAGCCACAATGCAGAAATAATGTGATATCTGAGAGGGTTACCCGGTCAACACCATAATCTGACATGGATAGCTAGACAATACCGAGTCCCATTACCCAACCACGAAGCGAGGTGTTACCAAACAACAATGTTGGTGAAGCTTTTTTTTACTTGTTGAATATAACGAGGTAGTGGCATAACCCCTCAAAACTGCTATTTTTTCACATTTCGTCTTTTTTTTACTTGTTGAATATAATAAAGTGGTGGCATAATCCCTCAAAATTACTTTTCTTTACATTCCTTTTGTTGGTTAGTACATTATACTTTTTATATTTACATGCATAAAATATCATGAAGTTTCATATTAAAGTGTAGATGACTACCCAACATTTAACCAATATTTATTGAAGGAGTCACTTTGAATTTTTTATATTTGTAGATTATATATGCACAAGGTTGGCAGCGGGGATGATGATACGAGTGATATTCTATGAAGACTTTATTTTTGGATACTTATTTCTTTTTGGATCACGCTTTAAATCTTTGATTTTTTTAGTTTTTTAAGAATGTTACGACTACTCTTTCTTTTGATGATGGATAGGATAAGAAGTATATATGGTGAACATTATATGATTTAGTTTGCTTGCTTTTGTCATTGGTACATGAGTACATTGGTTTATGAAGATGTGTAGTTATTATTATAAAATTTTATTTGTGGTGTTATTAATTTGAGATTTGCTAGATTCTAATTGGATATAACATTATATTCTCAATGGAGTATTAGGGATTATTGTTTTTCGTCATACTTATCATAAATGTATTTTAGGTGACGTAATTTTCTATCACGGAAGAAGTTTTCCTAAAAACTTTCTAGTGACAATTTCTTTTATCACCGATTGAATTTAATTTAAAATTATAGATGATAATTTTTTTTTCTCACCATTACTATTTTTTGTTTTTTTTAGATTTAAAATTTTAGGTGACGAAAGTTTGCCCTCACTAATGTTATTTACATGGGCATTTTTAAGTCATTATTGGTGACAAAAGGGATGACTTGTGATAAAAAAAATATATCAAAAATAGTGATGAAATATTTTTTCTTCATAAGACAATCATTATAAGTGACGCTTTTTTTCTCTCTCCTATGTTGTTTCCTGTTATTTTTCAAAACTATTTATGATGAAATGGATGATTGGTAACTAAAAAATTTTAAAATTGTGACAAAATATTTTGTCATAAAATAATCGCTATAGGTGACGAAATAAATTTCGTCATAAAAAACTCATAATAGGTGACGAAAGTTTTCCTTCACCAATGTTGTTGACATCATCATATTTCAACAATTATTTGTGACAAAACGGATAATTGATGACAAAAAATATGTCAAAATGGTGCCAAAATATTTCGTCATAAAACATTTATTATAGGTGACGAAATAAATTTCGTCATATAATAATCACTATAAGTGATGAAATAAAAATTTTGTCACTACAGACTTTTTGTGATGATCCTTTGTTGAGAAAATAGTTTTGTCACACATTTTGTCAACTATACTATTTGTAAGGAAAAACGTGCAATTTGAGACGAATTTAATTCATCATTGTTTTATATTTTTGATGATTCATAATTTATTTTCTATTTGGTCATTAAAATAGTAAGTCTAAAATTTCAAAGTCTAAATTAATGAATTAACTCACAAGTGATACCGACGTTTGAGATAAACCATCCCATCACATAGAGATTAACAGTATTATATTCTTCACAGATGAGACATCCAATCTCATCACCGACTTCGAAGTAATTTAAAGTTACCAGAATCAACAATTAATATCTCATGTCTGTAAATCTCATTTTCACACATATATTGTATCTCTCGAAAATATAGGGACATATCATCTCATGGTATATAATAATTTTCATATCATCTCATGAAATAATAAAATAACATCCTATTGTATGATTACATAAATTTTTATTCCTAATAATAATTAAATATTTAGACATATAGGTATTCAATTCTCAACACCAATAATCCTAAGGGTTATTTTTAAAGGACCAATTTGAAATAGATTCATTTAAGAATTAAATGTTTTGAATTAGCTATTCTGTTTTAAACCCAGTCGTTGGATATGTAATCTGGAGGCTCAAGATTAAAATTCAAACTTCGATCGATAATTTTTGTCGGCTGAACTTGACTTCGGTCGTCCCCAAAAGCTTATGTTTGAATATTGGTCATGGCACCAGGAACTTCGATCGACCGAATTTAACTTCGGTCGTAGCTTAAACTTTCTGATCAACTTTCAATCGTTAGTTTTAGGAACTTCGGTCGACTAAAATTAACTTCGGTTGTGGCTTAAACCTTCTATTTAACTTTCGATCGAGGTCTTCTAAGTTCAGTTGACTGAACTTATGACTTTTACAGCAGTTTGACAGTTCTCTATTTTCTTAAAGAACCCGAAACTATTAACAATTCAAAATGAGTTAATCAA
>BRYF01000017.1:6327500-6330000 GCA_030159135.1 Actinidia polygama | reverse complement strand
ATTCAAGAGTAATGTACAACCCTTTTTTGGGGTCTCTTACATGGACTGTTGTGGATTGGTTCAGACTCTGCCATGTCTAACCCCAAAACAAAAGCCAATTAATTGGAGAGGTGGAACATATATATGAAGTCATAACACATTTCATATTTAGATAATATGAGATTTTATTCTCTAATATCTATTCATTGCAACAGGCCTTGCTTATAATAGGGTTTAGAGAGTGCTATTTCGTTCACATTACCCACAAGGAGATTAGCTTAAGCAAGGATACGGTTCCATTTCAGACAATAAAACTCATTATTCCAACAAATGATCACCATTCACCAATATGAGTATCCAACAAAATAGCATTTTTTTCTCCAAAATGGTAGTAGTTCACGTTTGCATGTTTGCCAGTAGCAGCACTAAGATAATTCATGTACCCTCTTAAACTCTCTTGTACATTAATCTTCCATTATAACTTTGATTCCATTACACCTAGCCCTAACCATATTTCACAACCTCATTTTTTTTTTCAAATCTTCTGTTTAGTAAGTTTTGCAACTGTTTAGTTTTGTTCACCAATAACCTCAATTCAAAGGGCTATGAGATCACTATTGAACTAAAATTTTCATCTGCACCTTCTAGAGAGTCATGAATTTGTATAGGTAGGAGAAAATCTTGACCTTGATTTCACCAGATTCAATAGAGTTGTCATTTTTACTCTAATTTCTTGAATCTTAAATATGGAAGACCATAAGGACATGAAGTCATTAGTGATCTAAATTTGTTTATCTGTATCTATGCACCTTCGTTTAAAAGTTACAGGTTGTTTGGCACAAAAAAATCAATTGTTTCATTTCAACCATTTTGTCTAGCACTTCTATTTTTGGGTATTGGAGTAAGCAAATTTGAGGTTTGTTGGCTACTAGCTAGGTGCAATAGTGGTCAACAAGGGCGACGACCCTTCAAATTTCACATTAATTTTATATTAAGCATGGGAGTACGAGTAGATTGATTTTCTCGTGGAAGGCCATTTTTAGATAAGTCCACTTTTTCACAAATGATCACGGATCCTCTCGTGGAAGGCAAATTCAACCACTAAATGAGCAACTCGCTTTAGTTAAAAATACTCCCCGTATGAGGATTGATTTTTGTAATGGTTAATCAAGACCTAGGAGCATCTTCATTGTATAGGTTAATTTTGTGTGTGCTCTAAGATAAAAAGTGGTAAATGTGGGACTCAATTTTGTAAGTTAAGAGATTTGTTAATTAAGGAATATATGGGGTTAATGGATATATATGTTAAAAATCTTGGTTACACCTAATTATTTTCTCACTAATTGAATACTAGTCAATCACTCTCTTTTTTATTGTTTTTTTTTATCTTTCTCCTCACTCTTTCTCTCTCTTTCTTGTTAAAGTGCTGGCCGTTAACCAATACTCTGGCATCTATGACACCTTTAACTTATCTCTTAAAGCAAAAAAACATATAATAATATTTCATTAACTATTAACATCTAATCTTAACAATTCACTTAACTTGTTGAATAAAGATACTCTAAGATATCAATTGCAAGGTTCTCAAAATACTTTAATTGCAAGATCGATCTATAGAGCAATTGCTTAAATTAACAATTATAGGATGGTCTCCATTGCAAATATTAATTTTTTATTTGTTAAACTGTTCAAATATACAAAAATAAGATCCAATTTAATTTGTTAGATACTTAGTTAACTAATGTACACATGCAAGCTCCATTGCACAAGCTAAACTCAAACTAGTTAATCAACTAATAAATTAATAACATCTAATCATTACCCATCAAGCCCCATCACCCATTTTATAAACTTTTATACTTTTTAATATAATTGGAGCCCACAAGAATTTGCGAAAGTATTTGTTGGGAATAAAATTTCTTCTGTAGGATTTGTCAATTTGTGTGACAAAATATTTGATTTCATGTATTTCTTTTTAATTTTCCTAAGTGTTTTGAGAGAACTTAGTTTCTGAATCCATCTCTGGAAGTTATGTTTCAAGTGTGATTGGGGTCTAATCTACAAGATTCAAAACATTCAAGAAGTTTTGAGGCTTAATCTACAATATCTGAAAGTTTCAAAGGCAATTTAAATTTGGAGGGCCTGTAGTATAATTTAGTTACGTAAATAAAAAATTAGCCTTTCATTTTATAGATGGCCTCCAAATATCATCTAGAGAGAGAGTTAGGTACTTAAGAGCCATGGTAGAGATTCTTTGATCTTCTTATTCAATGGTAATTTCAAGGGTAAAATGTAACCATTTAATTCATGAAGATTCAAGTCTTTTAATTGTGATTTCGAATGCATGAGCTGAACACTTGGAATGATTTCGGATTGCCGAAGTGATCAAGTTGAGAAGATTGGTACGATAGTGGTTCACGAGATAATCGAAAAGAAATTCTACATTCGGAAGTGTGCTATTTATTATAGAATTGTGAAAAGTTTTTTGTATTCGCAATTTTTGATTTAGTGCATTCTACCC
>BRYF01000017.1:6305000-6307500 GCA_030159135.1 Actinidia polygama | reverse complement strand
AGTGGCCATAGATTATGTGTCCAAGTGGGTCGAAGCCATATCGAGTTGTACCAATGACCATGCTGTTGTGGTCAAATTTTTGAAGGAATATATCTTTGCTAGATTTGGTATGCCCCGAGCTATTATTAGCGATGGAGGTTCACATTTTTGTAATAAGCCCGTAGGACTCCTCATGCGAAAATATGGCATAGTTCATAAGGTTGGCACACCTTACCATCCCCAAACACAAGGTCAAGTTGAATTGGCAAATAGGGAGATTAAACAAGTACTCGAGAAAACGGTTAACCCGAACCGAAAGGATTGGTCATTGAGGTTAATAGATGCATTATGGGCATATAGAACTGCATACAAAACCATTTTAGGGTCGTCTCCATATCGGATCGTGTATGGAAAAGTGTGTCATCTTCCAGTTGAGATTGAACATAAAGCGTATTGGGCCATTCGCCAATTTAACATGAGTCTTGATGAGGCGGGTACATTACGACGGTTGCAATTAAATGAATTAGATGAGATAAGGAATGATGCTTATGAAAATTCTAAAGTCTCAAAGGCTAAGATGAAATCCGTACATGATCGGTATGTGTTACGAAAATCTTTTAATGTGGGGGAAAAGGTTCTCCTTTATAATTCCCGATTGCATTTGTTTCCGGGAAAACTTCAAAGTAGATGGTCCGGACCTTTCGTTGTGAGACATATCTCCTCGCATGGGGCAATCGAAATTCAGAACCCAAGGAACGGAAACGTGTTTAAAGTGAATGGGCATTGATTGAAGCCTTATCTTGAACTTGAAATGCGGGAGGTTGAGTACGTAGATCTACATGATCCACCACCGTTCGAATAATTGGAAATAATATTTTTTTAGGTTTGTTGTATAATGCACTATTAGGATTGAGTCTAATTAGGGTATCGTTTAATTCTAGTTGGGGGGGAAAGGTGTTGTCTCATTTTTTTTTTAAAAAAAAAAAAATATGTTTCGCATTTCGGAGAATGCTCATCTCTAGTTGGGGGGAGTACTTCGTAGTTTTTATTTATTAGGATAGTTTAGTTTTTTTAAAAAAAAAAAAAAAAAAAAAATTTGATTGAGCGTTCGAACGCCAAAGAAATAAAGGAAACATGTGTTCGAACGCACTGAGAAAGAAGCAGTGAAAATCCACTAAGCGTTCGAACGGTGTTCAGCAGTAGGGACTGTGCGTTCGAACGCATGGCCCACAAATGCACTTAGCGTTCGAACGCCCCTGGGAGCGTTCGAACGCCTAGCCCAGGGGCGGTTTTAAAACTGAACAGTCGTTTTTTTTTTGTTATTCCCCTTATATTCTAATTGTGTTTTACACACAATACATACCCGAGAGAGAGAGAGAGAATAGGCGATTTTGAAGGAGAAATCTCAAAGTGTCAAATTTCATCATCCTTACTCATCAAATCAAGGTAAATCCATACATTCTTGTATTTTAAATTGGTTAAATTGAAGGCTTCCATCATATAGACCTAGGGTTCCTAAGTCTTGCATATGAGTTCATAAATCACACACACACGAAATCAAGATTTTCTTTCCAAATGGTGTTGTAGACTTGTCTTAGAGTTATTAAACATGAAATTGGAGGAAAAACCATGATTGGAATCTTCATAAAAAATCTAGGGTTAGTGTATGCACTCCAAGTGTTTGATGAATTGCCCCAATGAAAGAATTGACAAATTAGTGAGGGGATTTATTCATCATATATGTTATACATGTGATTTGAGAGTATTGGGTTAAAGAAAATTGTGCATAAAACTTGGAGTTTACATATGCTCACCAAGTGTTCGACGAATTGTCCCAATGAAAGAATCAATTGATTAGTGAGGGAATTGAATGTAAAATTCGTCATGAGATTTTCTTTAAACGGATTGGAGATATTTGGTTAAGGAAAACGTTGGTAGAAACCGGAATTTTTTGTGGATACACAAACATTGTGTTAAGAACCAATGTGGCATTGTTTGGGATTTATGGGGAAGAACACACACTTTATAGGCACATTCCATTGCATTGCATATTTACATAGTGTGTGACTCGTGTTTGTATGTTTTGCTTGGTTGGTATGCAGGTCTATTGAATATTTGAAAAAAAACATGAATCCGGGAAGTCCAAGTAAAAAGTCTAAGTCTAAGGGTAAAGCCGGAGTGGACTATGATGCTTCTCGATTCACAGGCAAGAATGAGGAAAATCTGTTCAATAAGGTTTGGGTTCGTAACGGGACGGTACTTGAAAGGCAGTTTAATCTAGTTGACCTAGAAAATATGGGTATTAGGTTTGTCCAAAATTTCACCACGAGGGGTTCGGTAAATCTGACTAAATTTAAGGCGGAGTCGGTCCTAACATTGTGCCAAGAGTTCATGGCAAATATCAAACACGAACCGGTGACGGAAAAACATAAGGAGAGGTTGTGTAGTTGGGTGCGAGGAAAGAAAATAAAAGTTACACCTAACACATTTGCTGAAATCCTTGAGATACCTAGGGAGGATG
>BRYF01000017.1:6292500-6295000 GCA_030159135.1 Actinidia polygama | reverse complement strand
AAACTTGACCCACATTCACCTCCTCCTCTACCTTTTTCACCGGGTGAAGCACCTCCTCGTCCTTCTTATTGCCATTCGTCTTATTGATGATGCCCCAAAGGAGGAGAAGTTTAGTTAAGTTTTTATTATGCTTAGTTTTCTTATGGTTAAGTTCTATTTGTTTTGTGTGTTTCACTTGAAACTTAAATGCCTAATGCTTAGTTTGCTTATGAAAGTGTTCCCTTTTTGCCAAAATGAATTCTTTGATGCCATATATATCGTGAATGCCATAATGCCATGATCAACATGTTCGAAAACAAAAAATAAGAGGGAGTCTTGAATTAAGGGAGACTTTTTCAAAAATTTCAAAACAAAAATGGAGATTTTCAAAACATATTGTGTCATAATCAAAAAGGGAAAGATTGTTGAAATAAAGTTTTTATTTTGATGATTATAATTTTTTGGTTAAACCTAATCCAAAGTTTAAACTTTTGTTGAAAATCTTGGAAAGTAACCATAATCAAAAAAATAAGCATGCACGTGATTAAAAGAAGTTTGGAAAGTTTGTAAAAATCATCTTTGATGCTTTAAAGATTATAAAATTGATAGAAGAATCAATTATGTACTTAAACAAAAGTTGATTGATCAACTATGGAATTGCGTTCACTATCAAAAAGTTTGAAACAGAACACTTGGTCACTGGAATTTTAGTTAAAAGTCGATTGAAGTTAAACTTCACACGGCCAAAATTTGAACTTCGCACGACCAAAGTTTAGGAAGGTTCAAACAAACACCAAGATTAGAACAGAGGAGTTGAGCACTCCACTGGATAAACGGAGAACAGACGACCGAATTGAAAGTTCGGTCGACTGAAGTTTTTTTGACATGACCGAATTTCAGCAAAATACAGAAAACAGGGCAGAAACAGGGTAAGTACTTTAGTCTCTAGAAATTCAATGTTCAGTCGACCGAAGTTAGAGTTCAATCGAGCAAAGTCCAGATTAGGGATGATCGAACTTGAGAAAATCAAAACAGAGTAGTAAGCCTAGCCACTGGAATTTCAGTTCAAACTCGACCGAAGTTGAAGTTCGGTCGAGCAAAGTTCACGAATGAAGTTTTGAAATTCAAACTAGTGAGTCCATAATCACAGATCCAACGGTTGAGATCAAATCAGAATGGCTCTGTCAGTGCATTTAATGTTGCAACGTCTCTATTTACTTTTAGGACTTTAAAATCAACTCTTGGGGCTATTTTGTAGATATTTGGAGTGATCCAAACTTGTTTCTTCAAAGGCATTCAATACTTCAATCCCTCGTGAGCACTCACTATGAGTTTTTGATTAAGATCTAAAACAAATAGTATTTTGTATCACTCTAGACAAGAGAGCTCTCATTATATTTATTACATTTGATCTAGAGTGGGTGAGACATATACACTTCATTTATTATAACTACTTGAGAGAATCATATTGTGTGATTGAAAATGATCTAAGGGTAGAAGACTCTTGAAGACTAGAGGTTCTCTAGTGTGTAACGGTTTGGCAAGCACCCGTAAGCTTGTTGAAGATAGTAATATCCAAAGGAGGTCTTGGAGAAGTAGACGTAGGCATTATTTGGCCGAACCACTATAAATAGTTTGCAATGTCTTCTATCTTCTTTTTATTGTTTACATATACATATACGCTTGACTAGAAATCGCATATTAGGATATTTGATTAAATTTTAATTTGCCATCAAGTGAAGCAAACCTATTTCACCCCACCCCCCCCACCCCCCCACCCCCCATAGTTTGCTTTTTAGCTAACAGGCCTCATTATTTCAAGTTGACTAGCTATTCACATGTCAATCATCATAACAAACGTATGAACAGTTGTGGTAGGATAGTTGAACCTAGACAAAATCTTCATATGGACTTAGAACTCATAAGAAACAATCTACAAATCCAAGGAGGTTCATTCCCAAGAATAGAAATGAGCTTCAAAATGTGGAAATTCTTCCAATGTTTAAAAAAAAAGTTTAGAGAAATCTGGTGAGGGTTTGGGGGTAGGATTTTCGTGTTAGATATTTTATTACAAAATTGACAAAAGGGGAGACTGTTGGGACAAAAAATTCTCAAGTAGGGTTTGTCAATTTGTGTTGTTGATGTAAAGATATAATTGATTTTGATGATTAGACTTGTAAGGGCTAAAATTGATTAAACATACACTGAAAAATCGTATTAAAGAATGACAAATAATTTCACATTTGTTAAATCACTTGAATAACTCAAAACAGCCTTGCACAAATTTGTTTTAATATTAAACATACATGCAAATATTGAAAATATGACTTAGAATTGAAATAAATTAATTGACTATCTCACATCCTTGAAGAGAAACAAAATTAAACTCAAAAGAGTCAATACATGATCATAATGAGATCCGTAACTTTTTATAAGTCATAATAAAAGTTATCATGTGAATGAAACTAGTAAAAGTTTTAAACCATCGCTTAAACTCATATCGGATACTTAACATATTTGT
>BRYF01000017.1:6260000-6267500 GCA_030159135.1 Actinidia polygama | reverse complement strand
CTAGTTTGTGAATCCACGTACGGAAGTTATGTTTCAAGTATGATTGGGTCTAATCTATAAGATTCGAAAGTTTCAATAAGTTTCAAGGCTTAATGTGCAAGATCTGAAAGTTTTAGAGGCAATGTAAATTTAGAGGGGCTGCAGTATAATTAGGTCATATAAATAGAAAATTGGCCTATCATTTTATAGTGGGCATCCAAATATAATCTTAAGAGAGAGAGAAAGAGTTGGGTACTTGAGAGCCATGGTGGTGATCCTTTAATCTTGTTCTTTGATGATAGTCTCAAGGGTAAAATTAAATCATTTAGTTCATGAAGATTCAAATCATTTGATGTGATTTGAAAGGCATGAACTGAAGACTTGGAGTGATTCCGGTTTGCTCGAAGTGTTCAAGTTGAGAAGATTTGCAGAGTAATGGTTCGCGAGGGATTCAACATGAAATTCTACATTCTAGAGTATGCGATTCACTATAGAATTGTGAGAAAATACTTGTATATATCTTCATTTTTTGATTTAGTGTTGTTAGCTAGAAAACAAAATATGAGGGAGGTGAAATAGGTTTTCTTATACTTAATGGCCAATTAAAAATTCCTTCTCAAAATTTACACAAATAATAAACGTGTAGATGTAGCAAGTATGTAAACAATGTAAGGACAGAAGAGAGAAGGATGCAAACGATTTACAGTAGTTCAACCAATCCTTACCTATGTCCACTCTCCAAGTCCTTGGGATTTCACTATCTCCAAGTTTGCCGGTGCTTGAAAAAACTTTTCAACATTGGAACTCTTTTAGTCTTCACGAGTCTTCCACTCTAGGATCTTTTACAATCACTCAATGTGATTCTCTCAACAAAGTACAATGGATGAATAATATGTAGCTCACCAAGTCTAGATCGAATAATAAATACAATGAATCTCATTTTTGTCTCGAGTTATCTAACTCTCTTTGATTGTTTATAAAAATACAATCTCACAATAAATGAGTCCAAAGATTGAAGTTTGAATGCAAGCAAGTGTGTCAAGTTTAAATTACTTTAATATCTTTCCAACAACCTGTAGAGTTGAATTTATAACCCAAAATTAGTTTAGAGTCGTTGCAGCATTTAATGCAACTAATCTAGCCGTTCTGATTTAATCCTAGCCGTTTGATTTGTGATTTGGATGTGTTAGATCGGTCGTGAACTTTGATCGTGAATGAACTAAATTTCCAATGACTTGTGTTCTGGTATCTGTTGAAGGGTTTACACTTGCGGTCGTGGTTTTTTGAACATTCGATCGACCAAACATCAACTTCAGTCGTCGATGCATTGAATTTCTAGAGAGTAGATCTAGTGCTCTATTTTGCCTTCGGACTTCGGCTGTGCCTTTTGAGGTTTGGTTGTACTTCTTCAATTTCGGTTGTGCTTCTCCAAACTTGGCTCGACCGAATATTAATCTTCGGTCGTCGGTGAACTATAATTCCAAAGAGTATACCTATTTGATACTTTGTCTGTTTATCATTCGGCTGTGCTTCTGAGACTTCGACGGGAACTTCGGTTGTTCCCTTACAACTTTTAGTCAACCGAAGTTAAGCATCGGTCGTCCCAGAACTAAATTTTCAAAGAGATTCTGTATTGTTCTTTCAGACTTCAGTTGTGCACTTAGGCTTCAATTGTCAAGTTCGGTCGACCAAACTTTTGACAGCAAGCAATTTTGCTTGTTTCAGCTTAACAGTTCATTCTATTGATATGTCAAATTGAGTTTGAGTGTTGAACTTGCTTCATTTCCACTTTTATATGCATAATCACATCAAATATGATTTGTGAGGAATTTCAAAACTCATTTTAAATATGTGTAAGGCCATTTTTAAGACCACTATTATTTTTTCTTATTTAACAAAGATTTTCAATAAAAATTTAGATTTGACTTAGCTTTTAAACACTTGTAATCATCAAAATTAATTTACCTTTATTTCAATAAGTGCATTCTTCCCTTTCAATCTCATAGTTTTTTTCTTATTTCAAGGTTTTTACGTATATCTCAGTGTTCATAATTTGTTGCTTTTATCACTTTCATAAATAAAATTTAGATAACTTGTTGATGGAATACTTGAAAATTTTAATTGTTGGAGACTTGGTTGCAAGCCTACATATACCAAGTGCGTGAAAATTACTTCATTGAGTATTTAGTTACTCAGAGTAGTTAATTTTTTGTTCTCCTTTGGGCAAATCCTCGGTGTTTGCATTTTTAGTGCTAATTAAAGTTAATATATATTATAGTATACGACAACTTTTAAGAGGTCCACTAACATGTCAAATGGGGAGAAAAATATATGTTTCACATGTTAATTACCAAACATCTTACACTAACAAATTATTTAGTGTCTGCAATAGAGATGCTCTAACTAAACTTATTATGCAATTCTATCATAAACCATAAGCAATATAAGCAATTAAAGAGAGAGAGGCAACACGATTAACATGAAAAACTCTAAATGAAAAAAAATCACAAAGAGATAATCAAACATTATAATCAAATAGCAGTTACAAGCGATTTTACAACTCACTTGTGAATTCACATACCTTATCTAACAATAAATTTAATTCGTTGTTGCACTGTTATGTGACAGTGATGCAGATAGCAAAGCTGAAGACTACTTGGAGACTCGAGGCCATCGTTACGCTCTCTTGGTCGGTAGTCTTTAATCGGTCGTACCTTTTGCTGCGTAACTCTGTTTTTTCTATTATACCATGTCGCCGGAAAGTTCTCAATGAGACGAAAAAACGCTTCTAAGTATAAATTTTGGCCCATTTAGTGTTTTGGGTCATTTTGTTTGGGTTTATTTTTAGGGTTTTCTTATGTTTTCTTTTAACCCGGTTTGTCCCGGGCTTTAGGGTTTCGTATAGCATATTTATACTCTTATTCGTGTTATTTCGGTAGTTTCTGAGATTAATAAAATTCGTGTGCAAGTTTGTGACGTTTTTCAATCGTTTGGTATTCTTGTGAATCAATGAGAGTTTGATGTCTCTTTGCCTAATATTCACTTGAATCAACAGGTTTATAGAAGAAATCCGAACTGGTATTCTTTGGAATCAATGGCTAGGGTTTGGTTTTTGATTTCTTGTTCGTATCCGTTGCATCAGACATGAGATCGCATTGATCCCACAATACTGAATAAATTACTCCTTATGATTATTGAACAAATTGTAAACCTCAAACACAATCCTCTATACTAAAGATTCGAAGTAATACTTTTTAGTTAAAAATTGAGTTTAGAGGATGATATTCTTCTTCCCATTTCTTAGAGTAAAGCTTAAAGGAGTGAGGAAAGAGAAGACTTCAATGTCTACACACAATACTTGTTTAATTAACAAAAAAATAAAAAAAATGTAAAAGTAGGAAGCAAAAAGCCATCTTAGATTAATTTAGTTCATGGCCTAACATTTCTAATCCATTCAGGAACATAATAAAAAAGTAACACGTTGAACACAACTTACACAATATAATCATTTTCTCTTCAATCAGTAGAAGCAGTAATACAAAATAAATTGGTAGAATTATAAAAATAACCCTAAGGTTTGATCTTGGTAACAAATTAAACTCTGACTTTTAAATTTAAAAAACCTAGACCCTAGACTTTTTAATCCATCACAAACTCTCCGTCAAACTCCATTTATGTAGCTTGGCAGCAATAATCAATTCCAGCAAAAAATGATTAGGGAAACATGTGGGTTAATTAACATTATTCACAATTGCAATTTGGCTAAAATAGTAAAATCCACTCCTTTAAATGAGGTTGATCCCAATATTTTAACTAACCATATAGCCCAAAATAACTTAGTGTTATCACCGTTGCAATCGATGATTTTATTTACCACCAAGACACTCTCCACACCATGACGACATCAATTAGAGCGGCTCCATTTCGACCTTGCCTATGTTCATACAAGCACCCGATCCAATCTTTAGTTCTGCATCCGGTTACTCTATTTGATAAGATCTCTAGGATCCCTTCATTTTCTTATTCGTTGTACTTTGTTAGTAGGGGTTTATTGTATATTCATTTGTATTGATTCATTAGATCACTATGAAACATAATTTACAACAAAAAATTATCAACATATGAAATAAGAAATATATAAAAATCAAAAAGTAAAAAATCAAAAAGACAAAGCAAAGTTCATTAGTGAACACATGAAAATGTGAAAGGTAACACTAAGGGGATGTTTGGTTACGTTTTAATTTTTAATTTTTTGTGTTTGTTTTATTTTTGTTTAGTTTTTTGTAAAAAACAGAAACTAAATATATGTTTGTGTTCACTTTTTTTAAACTATTTAAAAACAAAAATATATGTATGTTCACCTTTTTTTAAAAACTATTTTAAAAAAAGGTGGAAGGGGAGGTGGTGGGGGAGGAGGTGGTGGAGGAGGTGATGGGGAGTAGGAGGTGGCGGTGTAGGAGTAGGAGGTCGAGGCGGTGGAGGGGTGGGGAGGTGGAGGTGGAGGTGGCGAAGGAGGCGGTGGCAGTGGAGGTGGTGGTGGTGGTGGTAGTGGTAGTGGTGGTTGAAAAAAATTGGATTGAAAAATTTTGTAAATAAATTTTGCTATTTTTAAAAATAGTGGTAGTAATTCTGATTTGTTTACAATTATAAACAGCAACACAAACAAGTTTTTAATTTTTAGTTCAACAGAAAAATAGAAATTAAATTATTAACAAACATTCCCTAAATGTCATTTATTTTTCAATATTATATTATTTACAAACATTAGCATAAAAATAACATACAAGGTAAGACCGTAAAACTGAACAGCCAGGACAAACGAAACAAGGCCTGCATAAAAAAACTTAAAAACAAATGTAATGTATCTACGAAATGGATCTCTCTCTCTATCAAGACTTGATGCGTAAGAGCTCAGTAGCACCGGTGGGCGATCTGGTGGTGCTTCGTTGTATAAACGTGGGTGTTCAGAGTCCACGAGCTCATCCGGTGCTCCTAAAGCTCCGTCTTTGGGTCCTATTACAAACAAAGCAATCCACAACGAACATGGTGCTTCACACTCCAAAATCTTCTATTGCTCCATATCTGCCACAAGTTGAAAATACATAGCTTAGCAAGCCTAAGGAAAAGCAGGATGCTTATGTAATGTTTGGCTGTATTTTACTGTTCCAAATTCTATATTATGTACCAAACAATTAAGTAGCCATAAAGATATCATTAAACAAGTGACTTAGTTTGAACAGCTACTATATGTATATACAAAAAAACATTACCAAAAATAAAATGTGTAAACTGAATTCACTTTACACGTGGCCCACGGTTTGCTAAAAATATTCTCATACACTTCACTTTTTATATGACATTTGGGGTATCCAGAAGTCTTGGTAGATTCATCCTTCGTATTGTCACAAGTGCAATTTTCTTTTTGAGTGCGTAGTATTTCTATGAAAATAAGGTTAGACCTACTGAAGCAAGGTCTCCAAAGTTGACAACAAGAGACCCGGGTATCGGATATACTGGTACATATTCACCCATCTTCTTGTGCACTACTTCTAGGCCACCAATGATTTCATCATCCTGTAAAATGGTAAGAAATCCGGGGTTTATGTGTAATACGGCACCGATTAATTCAACATATTCAAGAGTGTAATTGTATTTGTTGATTTTGAGTTGACAAGTCCATCCACTTAATAAATCCCCGGACAGCCCTAAGCCTTCCAGCAACTTGCGTCCCATGTCCATCCCAAGCTCACGTGGCTTTTGAGTACTTTGATATGATCTCCCTGTAACATATTTTTAGTTGGATGTAAGTAGTAAGAACCAAATATTTAGAAAACAAGCTTTTGTTGACTTCTTACAACAAGAGTTTACTTGGGCAGAATCATCCGTTGGAGAATCGGGCAGGGGCGAAGCAGTTGGTGAAGATGGTGGGATCGTATCTCGTAGCGGAAGTATAATTTTTAATTTTTTTCTTCTTTAAGATCTTAAATCCATATAAAACGTACAACATCGATAAATAAAGGGTTAGATATACCTTAATTTGCATGAGATTGAATCAAAACTGAACCCTAGATGCCTTTGTCGCGCCTTTGGGTTCCTGCCGATGCTGCCTTGCCGTGCCTACGGATTCCTTCAGTTGCTGCTTTGTCGTGCCTTTTGGTTCCTGCAGTTAATGCCTTGCTGCGTTCATGTTCGAATGGTCACAGTAAATTTTTCTCACAACTTATTTTTTATGAAACCTAATCCTAAACACTTTAGAATTATTTTTCGAGGTTTCTATACCCTTTGATCTTCTCTTCTTTTTTTCCTCAACCCTAACCAATTCTTCTAGAGTATGGGCCTCAATTTTTTTCTCTCAAAAAATTCTATAGAAAATTAATCATTAGGATTGGCAGCCCATATATCATATATATAGGCTAGATCTCTACTAGAGCAAGGATATGAATCTTAGGGAGTCCTAGCTTGGCTTTAATTAAATTAATAAAAGTCCTAGTTATCTCATAACATAACTAAGCAATTTAATTACTACAAATTAATTTCACTAAATAATTTAAATTGCACTCCAAAGCAAAACAACTAAAATACCCTCATTGTTATTTTAATACCACAATTAAAACCCCTCTTCACAGGTATAAATAATTAAATTTAGATTAATAATTCAGCCCTAATTATTTTTAACCTTTATGATTCATAATTTATTTTCCATTCAGTCACCAAAATAATAAGTGTTCATTTTGATAAGTAATTTACCAAAAAAATTAGATTCAGATTTCAATGACTAAGTTAATGATTACTCACAAGTGATACTCGCTCTCTCATAGTAAAGAGTGATATTCTATTTTGAAAATTAAGTATTCTAACAGACCTAACAATGTCCACCCAATATACCGTTGTGTTGACATCAATTATCCTTACTCATTGGTAAATCAAAGTGAACAATAAGAACTTTAGTTCACCATTGTCTCATAATTAAGAGTCAATTGCAAATAGCAAATATAATATTTTATCATAAATTGGCAGTTTAATATGATATATACTTTCTTACGACGATCCAGTTCAGTATATTCCCCATATAACAATACTTTAACCCAAATTCATCTAATCAAATGGTTGACATAAACCATCATATCATATAGAGGCTAACAGTATTATAGTCTTTCGAGATGAGATGTCCAATCACATCACCAACTACGAACTAATATAAAGTTACTAGAATTACTGATTAATATCTCTCATGTGTAAATCTCATTTCCACACATATATCGTATCTCTAGATAACTTAGGGACATATAATCTCATGACATATAATAATATTCATATCATCTCATGATATATAAAATAACATCCAATTGTACGATAAAATGAATTCCCATTTTAAATAATAATTAAATATTCGAACATGAGCATACAATTCCAAACAGGTGGAGGGGATGGTGGAGTGTTTGTAGATGGAGACTCAGAGGAAAACGGGTCAATATATGTGATCGAAGAGGGAGGAGGAGCATTTCGAGGAAGGTCTATAAA
>BRYF01000017.1:6205000-6207500 GCA_030159135.1 Actinidia polygama | reverse complement strand
AGCTTATCTGATGGCAATGTCCCATACCGGAGATATGTAACAAAATCGTCCATCCAGGTTGGTCTTGCTTCTGCTTGACAAACAGTTTTGGCAAGAACTCCAGAAGTATACTTCTGTCCGAGATGAAATCAAAGGCTGAGGCGAGGTTAGCCAAAGTATCAACTTTTTTATTTTCCTCTCTAGAGATTTGGTGAATTCTGAAGTCTTTAATTTTTTTTGATAGGATCTTCACCTCTTCTAGGTAGGACACCATCCGATGATCTTTGGCGAGGTAATCTCCTTGTACTTGGCTTACCACAAGTTGAGAGTCACTGAAGGTGTCTAAGGATTCAACCACCAACTCTATTGTAACCTTAAGTCCGACGAGGAGAGCTTCGTACTTTGCTTCGTTGTTTGTGACTTTGAACCCTATCCGTATAGCATACTCCATTTGCTTACCAAAAGGAGTTTGGAGGACAAGTTCTGCGCCACAGCCAAGTTGGTTGGATGAACCATCTACAAAGAGCATCCATTTGGTGAGGTCATTTTCATGGTCTAGTTTTTTTGGAATTTCCACCTTGGGGAGATTGACCTCGGATGGATTCTGAAGCAATGTCGTGTGTAAACTCAGCTATGAAATCAGCCAAGGCTTGGGCCTTGATAACCATCCTTGGTTTATAGTCGATGTGGAACACACTCAGCTCAATAGACCACGTAAGGAGCCTTCTCGAGGTGTCAGGTCACTAGAGAATTTGTTTCAATGGCTGGTCTGTCAGCACAGCAATGAGATGCACTTGAAAATAATGGTGGAGCTTCTGGAGGCTATCAGAAGTGCATAAGCGAGCTTCTCAATTTTTAGGTACCTAATTTCAGCTCTCATGAGGACTTTGCTGACGTAGTATACAGGTTTTTGAACTTTGCCATCTTCTCGGATAAGTACTTAAGTCACAACTGTTGGCGAGATGGAGAGATATAAAATGAGCTAGCTCGCGCTGGGAGCTGGGAGTAAAGGTGGCGACCCAAGGTACTCCTTCAACTGCTGAAATATTGCCTCAGATTCATTTGTCCACTTAAAGGCTCTGTTCTTCCTCAGAATCTTGATGAATGGAAGGCATTTGTTTGCTAATTTGGAGACAAACCTGTTGAGAGCGACTACTCGCCCAATTATTTGTTGTACCTCATGTATATTCCTGAACGAGCTCATAGCTAACAAAGCCTGAATCTAGTCCGGGTTGGCCTCAATTCCTTAGTTGTCCACAAGGAAGCTAAGAAATTTACCCGAGAATACTCCAAAAATGCATTTGGAAGGATTTAATATCATCATGTGCTTCCGCAGGATGCCAAATGCTTTCTCTAAGTGTGCGATGTGATCAGCTGCCTCTAGGCTCTTGACGAGCATATCATCTATGTAAAATTTCATTGTTTTCCCTATTATCTCCTTGAACATCTTATTTACCAATCTTTGGTACGTCGCATCGGCTTTCAATCCAAAAGGCATGACCTTGTGGCAATATAACCCTCTCTCTCCGTGATGAAAAAAATCTTCTCCACGTTGGGTGGATATATCTTGATCTGGTGATATCATGAGAAAGCTGCCATAAAGCTAAGAAACTCATGCTTGGAGGTAGCATCAACAATCAGATCAATTATAGGCAGTGGAAAGCTCTCTTTTGGGCAAGCCTTATTGAGGTCGGTAAAGTCAACACATACTCTCCACTTTTTTCCTTTTTGGGGACGACGATAACGTTGGTGAGCCAATACGAATAGTGAGATTGCCTGATAACATTTGCTTTGATGAGCTTGGTCAGTTCTTTTTCTATGACCTTCAGGCATTTTGGGGTAAACTTTCTACTTTTCTGGCGAACTGAGGAATGATCTGGATTGGTAAAAAGCTTGTGAACGGCGACTTGAGGGTCTATTCCTGGGAGATAACCTTGTGACTAGGCGAACATGTCATAATTTTTCTTTAAAAATTCCATCAATGCACTCCGCAGCTCCTCGGTTAGTTCGTTTTCGATCATAACATGGTAATCTGGATAGTCAGGATGTATGGAGATTGGAGCGACTTCTTCTAAATGCTTGGTGTTTTTTGTTTCTCTAGGATTGGCAAGGGTGATTTCTTTTACCTCGTCTCTCAAAGCTTCCATCTCGATGTTGTCAATCTGTAATTTCTATTTGTCCCCTGGCTTCGAAGAAGATTCAGCCCTCATGGTCGAGACAAAAAATTGCCTAACAACTTTCTGGTCGTCCTTCACCTCGCCTATCCCTATTGAAGTGGGAAACTTCATCATCAGGTGATAAGTTGAAGTGATGTCCTTAACTTTGCCCAGTGTTGGATGACCTAAGATTGCATTATAGGGCAAAGGGCAATCCACTATAATGAAATCCTGCCATATAGTGGTCTGGTGAGGCTCAGTTTGTAGGGTCACAGGCAACCTGAGCCACCTAATTGGGTGAGTTGTGTTCCATTCAAATTCGACCAATAGGGTATGAAAAGGATGGAGCTTATCTCGCCCAATTT
>BRYF01000017.1:6182500-6195000 GCA_030159135.1 Actinidia polygama | reverse complement strand
TGCTACCATCCGTACAGAATTTTCGCAAATCCATTGGTAATAAATTTAGCAATATCACTATCATTATTACCATTGGCTTTACAAACAGATGCATACATGAGCATCCTGTGGAGCTGTTTCATAATTTGATAATCAGTCATGCTATCAATATTCCATTCGTAAATAAAAGTGGCACTAAAAGATTCTTTTAAAGATGAATTTGCCTTAAAGAGGTTTGTTATTTTTTGGTAAAGAAATCTTTCTCATTTGAGAATATCTCCAGGAGTTGGTCTCTTATAAAACGTTGGTCATGATTTTTCTGGAAAATCAACTTTGTTTATTGAAAATGATTCATCTTTAAAACTTTTTTCTAAAGACTGAATGTTTTCATCAAAACTTTCTTCCGAGTTTTCTTTAAAACTTTGTTTCTCAGAAGGTTTTTTCTTTAAAACATTTATTGTTAAATCCTTAACTTCTCTTATTTTTTTCTCAAGATTTTTCAAGAAATCTGGATCATTTTTTGATAGTTTAAAACCTGGTACAAGAATCTGTGGTTTTAAATTAATTTTTTGGATTTCTTTTTCCTTTTCCTTTTTGAAAACAGTTAAAGCGAAAGGGTTAGATGAAGAAGAAGGTTTATCTCTGATAATTAACTTATAAGAATCAACCATTCTTTCTTCAACTCTGTTGAGTTGATTACCAATTATCTGCAAAATCAAATTGGTAAAATTTTGTTGCCTAACATTTGGAGAGACCAGGGCTTCGTCTTTTGATGTAAGAAAAGGGGTAGCTTCCATAAAAATCTCTGGATGTTTTGCATCTTTTACCTGAATAGTTTTAGCCGGAGGTTGAATAGAAAAGGATGAGGAACCATCAGGTTTCATCCATTGCCTTTTCTCAATTGCCGAAAGAACAACAATACTCTGGCTACTATTGTTTTTTGATGGGTACCATTTTAAAAACAATTCTTTGAACCAAATCATTTCAGTTCTAGTTGCTAAATCTTCATAATAACAATTTTTAAAATTGTTTAACTCTGAATTAGAAAATATTTCAAAAAACCGTTTAGAAAATGTTTTTTCAGTTTTAAATTGATTATTAACAATGGTTCTTCCAATAGAACCTGGTTTTAAATCCAATTTTATAAAATCCATAAAACTTTTAGAAATTAAAACCTTCATTGGCTTCAGAGGCAGTAGGAGAAGTCTTCCTATGTTCTCTGTTTGGATATGTGTAGACTCCATGTGGAATCTGTTGGTCAGATATCTTGACTCCTTCAAAATTTGTTCTAAGATATGGATTTCTCCTGTATCTCAAAAGGAGTTAGATCTATCTCTTCAATCTTTCTCCTAGGTTTTATTTTAAACACTAGTCCAGAAAATAGTGATTTTTCAAACAAAACTTCTGTTGAAGAAGATTTTTACTCTAGTACCTCTTCAAACTCTAATCAAAATTCTCAAATAGCTTGCAAAGGTAATTGTTCTACGGAACAAAACTATTGGAAAGCTATTATTGAATCAAATGGTTTAAATGTTTTAACCACAAACCAAAAGGATTTGATATCTTCTATTGTTCAAATCCCTGATGCTGATCTAAGGTCAAAAATTTTATAAAGTTATTTAGAGCAAAATGACTAGGGAACATCATCAGAAAAAACAAATGATTATAAAAATAAAAAACCTATTTTAAGGAGTAATTATTCTCTTAATAAGGTTTTTCAAAGGATTAATACTCCTTCATCAAAACCAGACACTTTAAATGATCTTCGAAAGGAGATAAAAAATTTAAAGTCTGAAGTTCAAGATTTAAAGCATTTTATATCTGAACATGAAAATCAAATTTCGGATCTTCAAATAGGACAAAATGTTTTAGCAAAATTATTCAAAGAAAACAGTCCTAGAAAAAAATTAGAAGAAGAATCTGAAAATGAGGAAGACTAAGTCCAAGAAAGTTCGTCTGATCATCCTAAAGAAGATTTCCTTCAAATTTTGCAACATATCACCTTTCAAGAATGGTATATTCAGGTTAATATTGTTATTAATCAGTATTATATTATCAAGAATGCTACTGCCCTGTAGATAGCGGAGCTGATATGAATTGCATCCAAGAAGGTCTTGTTCCTACAAAATATTTTGAAAAAACTATGCATTCTTTGACGTCTGCTACTGGAAACAAAATGAAAATCAAGTATAACCTTTCAGATGTTTATATTTGTAACAAAGGAGTTTGTATTCCTACAAATTTTTTACTTAAGATAAATTTACAACATAAAGTTTTTCTCGAAACTCCTTTCTTGAACCAAATTATGCCTGTAAGGTTATATAAATAGATAATTTTGGACTTTGGTATAATTGGATAATGTGATCCATGTAAAGTTAATTGGGCCACATGGGGGGTTAGTGGGCCTAAGTATATATTTTTTTACATTGAGTTTAAATTAAAAGATTCATAACTTTTGAGGTAAAATTAAAGAAGATATTTAAGTTGAAGGGGTTAAAGTATAATTTTAGCATAATGGGGAACAAAGTAGTTTGGCTTTCGGCGGAAAGCAACCGACAAAAGAAAAAAGAGAAAAGAAAAAGAAAAAGAAAAAGAAAAAGAAAAAGAAAAGAATAAATTAAAGATATATATATATATATATATATATATATATAATTTTATATATATATAGATATGTATATATAAGGAGAGAAGTGGAGAGACCGAGGGAGAAAGATATCTGAGAGGGGAAGAGAGGAAGAAGAAAAGAGAGAGAAATAAGAGAGAGAATTCGGTAGCTAAGAAAGAGAAAGAGAAAGAGAAAGGGAGGAAGATAGAAAGATATAGATCAGCTAAGAGGGAGGAAATTATCTCTTCTCAACCATTTCTGAGAGTTTTTCTTTCATAAATTTGAGGTAAAGGGGGTTAGCTTGTTACGGTTTTACTTTGAGTTTGTTGTTAATAGCTTATATAAAGTCTATATGACATTATTTTGAGTATTAAACTTGAAATGGAAAAACTTAATTTGTAATAGAAATTATAAAAAGAAAATTTGATTTATGGTTATGGGTATATAATTTGTTTATGACAAATGCATTCGAAATAATTTTTAATAATGCATATTATTGATGGTTTATGATATCATATATATTATATTGTTACATTAAAGCCGTTAGCAAATGTAACTTGATATATGTTGGAACTTGAAATTTGAAAATAGTTTTGGAAAGTTGATAATACGTTTGGGTAAGTCTTGAGCCTTCGGTGAAAGTCCGAGAAGTTGACTGAATGAAAACACTCCTAGATGGCAACTGTGCTACGTTTGGGTAAGTCTTGAGCCTTCGGTGAAAGTCCGAGAAGTTGACTGATGGTTAGGTGCTAAATGATTTTGCTTTTGAGAAAAGCCGGAAAACTTGAAAAATTATTGGATTAATGCTTTTTGAGAGAAAATAAATTTTTGAGAACTAGATGATTCGTAAAATCATGGATTGGAAATCAAAAGTATATTTTGATGTGGATGAAAACATATTTTATTGCATCATGTTCTTCTTTATGGTTAGATATCACAATTTTGGCTTGAGACATCAAGTCCATTGTTAAATCTTTTCAAGGTATCTTACCTTTACTATAAAATGAATTTCAGATACCGAGGGTTATCTTGAATCGTGAGGTATGTGGATGCCGGATGTATAGTTTATTTTGATAAATATATTAAAGTGTAATTAATGTTGTAATATTATTTTCGCACTCTAATGTAATGACGTCATTATGATGCATTATTTTGATTTAGTTATTGTGTTATTGTGATTGTCTATATGGCCAATTATGGTGTTATTTTGGGGTGTGACAACATGGTATCAGAGCTCTAGGCTCGAATACCTGAGTTATGGGGTAGTTAAGCCACGTTTATTTCGGTGTCTAGTTTGTAAAGAATAAATTAAGAGTATTATAGTAAGATAACATGTACGGAGCTCTAGGGTCAAGTACCGATGAGCCGTGAGGTGGTTATACAATACTTGTTTTTGAGTCTAGGTATGGAGGAGTAACGTGAGTAGGCTATTTATGTGATGAGAATAACATGAACATACATGGTATAAATGGTATCTTGTTATTGAATTACATATGGTATGGTAATTGTTATGATTGAATCATAAGTAAATTTGATTATTTTCTTGTGGCACTGTGTAGAACATGCCACCATGCAACGTTAGAGGTCGTGCGAAGTCACTTACGGGAGCTCGTGGGGCTCGTGTAGCACGTAGGGCTCGTGGGGTTCGTGACGAGAAAGATGACGATAATCACCAAGAGTCGGTGATGGGAGGAGGGGAAAGTGCTCCTAGAGAAAATGTTTGAGATGCTCCACCGGCGGTGGTGGGTGGAGCAACATTTATGCAAGGAGTCTTCACCACTATTGAACAAGTGGTAAAAAATACCATGCAAACGATGCAGGTGCCTATTAGAGCGGCGGACTCTAGGGCAACTGCGACCATGAAGGCTTTTCTATAACTTTGCCTGCTTACGTTCAGGGCGAACTAGATCCTTTGATGGCAGAGGATTGACTTTCACAAAAGCGTTAGATACGATCTTGGTGACTGAGGAAGAGTTGAGGGTGTTATTTGTATTCTATCAATTACAAGGGGATGCCATCCAATGGTGGAAAACCGTGGAGGAAAGAGTAGACAAGAAGTGGGAGCCTTTTAAGAAGGCGTTTCTAGATCAGTATTTTACTGACATTGCTAAGGAGGCACTAAAGATGGAGTTCATCAACCTAGTGCAGGGGAGTATGACTGTGGCACAGTATGAGGCCAAGTTTACGAGTTTGTCGAGGTTTACAAAGGCATTCGTGTCGACGGAGGAAGAGAAAGTGAAATAGTTCATGAGAGATCTTAGACCTTCTATAAGGAACAAGATAGAAGGGAATTTGATCAAAGTGTACTCTACCATGGTTAGCTCTGCGGCGGCCATTGAGGAAACTTTGAATGAGACTAGGAAGATTGTGATTTCAAAATCTCAATGCGAGGGGATTAACAACTAGTCTGAGAGGCATTCTTTTAAGAAGCCAAAGAGTTCTGCTACACAACAGCAGTACCTTGTTAGGTATTCACCTAACACTTCTATAGTATCATCTGGCCAGACATCTCGGGGAGGGCCGACTTATTTTGGTTGTCACCAGCTTGGTCATCAGGTTGCGGACTGCCCACTGAAGGGGCAACTAAGGCAATCACAATTGAGGGTACAGTCACACAGCCAGGCATAAGGTCAAACACAGGCTAGGGGACCACCCACTTGCTTTCAGTGTGGTCAAATTGGTCACATAGCATGGCAATGCACACAAAAGAATAACACTCAAGGAATTTCGGGATCACAACAACCTGTTCGATCAGTTCAAGCCTCAAGGGCTACTCCAGCATTCACTTCGGCTCAGACTTCATATCAGTCCAGACCATAAGCTATAACTCTGCAAGGTCAGAGGACTCAAGGACGGATTTACTCTATAACGTTAGCAGCGGGACCGCGGGGACCGCAGGATAGCAAAAGCAACAGTTAGATACCTCTATAGTGCGAGGTACTTTTCTTGTGTTTAATTCGTGTGCTCGTTTTCTCATAAACACAGGAGCATCTCATTCATTCATCTCATCATCTTTTACTTTGGCATTGGGATTGGAGAAAGAAGCATTAGATTCCGTGCTTTTGTTAATCACTCCAGTTGGAAGTAGGATGACTCTAGGACAAGTTTGTAGATCTTGTGAGGTTGAGATCGTCGATAGACGCTTCGTGTTTGACATGACTAGTTTTGACATTATCCTTGGTATGGATTGGTTGACCGGCTATCGTGCGACGATAGATTACGTCCGGCATAGGGTTACCTTTTGTACACCCGAGGGAGAGTATTTTTACTTTATGGGAGATCGACGTTGTGATTTTGACCCATCATCTATGGATGTGAGTAGACAAGGGGAGTTAAATTTTCTTTTCTCAGTTTGCTTGGTTAACAAGGGTAGTGTAGTTAGCATGGTCTTGCCACCAGTTGTTTACAAATTTTCAGATATCTTTTCGGAGGATTTGACAGAATTGCCACCGCATCGAGAGATTAAGTTCTCCATTGATCTTATACCGAGCACCGCGCCCAAGTTATTCCAATATGTTGAATGTGTTTTATGAGTATCTAATGGGCTTAACTATCAACCAATTACATTCAGTTACACACCAAATATCTATGTTGCCATATCATCAAGCTGATTCAAACTTTCTAATTTAGTTCATTGTTGTATAGGAACTCGATGAAAAAACTTTGGAGTGCAAGAGGCTAAACGAAATGAATAAGTCCTTGGCCAACAAGCTTGCAGAATTGATGCCGTGAGTGCCTTTGTACTAGTGGCATAATGGCATACCCTTGTATTTTTGGTATTCCATATGGACTTTTGATTATCATTCTGGCTATCTGGTTGACAATTAGGACCTCTGATTTGAATTTGGTGAAAGAAAAGATTCTGAATCTTGATTCTTTAGGGAATGAGACCAACAACAAAGGCAGCATAGAAAATTTAGAAGACTTATTAGCCTTACGTAACAAGTAAATCTCTCTACCTCCTTCCTTGGCTTTTCCCTTTTTCTTTTCACATGCAGTCACTTCTCTGATCAAAAAATACATGTAGTCACTTAAAACTCCGAGTGGTGTGAATCTGCATTATGTTTTCGCTTTTATTCAAGGCTTGATTTAGTTATGGACAAAACTAAAATAGTATAAATGCTGCCTGAACTTGTGTCAACACCATGTCAAAGCAGGATATGTGGTTAGCAGATATACTGTCGTTCTCTTTTTTATTTGCATCACAGTTGGTACTGTCGTGCTGTATCGGAATGAAACTAATAGGTGGAACAAGTAATATTTTAATTTGAAGTAATAACATATCAGTATATATGTCAAATACACTAAAAGTGATAGATAAATGACGCCTTAACTTAAATAATGGATAGATGAATCGTTTGCTCTCAGCGAAAGTAAAACTGAGAAAATACTCATAAATGCAATAGTAAAATAATCATTGCTTAGCTGGGTGTGTTGAGTTCAAACATACAGATAATGCTGTTTGCTGAATAATACCTTATAACATCTATACATCTGCAATTGGATGCTTAGCTCTTCTACGTATAAAAAAAGGTATGATGTTTAGAGCTAGTTGAGTTGATGACTCAGAAGACTAATTAACATGTCAATCCAAGAGGTACATTGATGCAGGAGCAAAATTGTTGGAACTCGTAGTAAGAATTTTTTGTGTCTTTTAGTCTTCTAGTTAAAGTATTTAAGTCTCAAGTCTTTACTAGTTATTGGTAATAGCTGCAGCTTAATGCTTTGAAAGTCTTATTTTGATTGTCTAGTAAGTTGTAGTTGTGTTGGAAGTTGTCTAAACATTAAATGTAAGATATTACGTTGATCAATGAAAAAAATGAAAATGGTGAGAGTTGATTAAAAAATATATTTGCAAGTGTTCTCTATACCACCTTATCATTTTGCACGGACAGAGTTGAAAGAGTTGAAAGTTTAGATTCAAGACTTATTGGATAAGTGCATTATTTGACCTAGTGCATCACCATGTGGAGCTTCGGCTTTGTTCGCAAAAAAGAATGATGGATTGCTTCGTATGTGTGTAAATTACCGACAATTGAATCGTGTAACGGTAGAGAATAAATATCCACTTCCTAGAATCGATGACTTATTTGACCAATTGAAAGGTTCGAGTTGTTTTTCAAAGATTGACTTGAGATCGAGTTATCATCAATTGCGGATCAAGGAGAGGGATATTGCAAAGACGGCTTTTCGCTCACGCTACGGACATTATGAGTTTCTTGTGATGCCATTTGGTCTTACAAATGCTCAAGCAACTTTCATGGACTTAATGAATCGTATCTTTTATTCATTCTTGGATCGTTTCGAAGTCGTGTTTGTGGACGGCATTTTAATCTATTCGCCATCAATTGAGTCATATGAGGAACATTTGAGGATTGTATTACAGCTTCTAAGGGAGCATCGTTTATATGCTAAGTTTAGCAAGTGTGAGTTCTGGTTACCTGAGGTAAAATTCTTGGGTCACATTGTTTCGGGGAGTGGAGTAGCGGTTGATTCATCAAAGATTGAGGCAGTGATGAATTGGAAACAACCGAAGATGGTGTTTGAGATTCGTAGTTTCTTAGGATTAACTAGTTATTACTGACGATTCGTAGAGGATTTTTCACGTTTAGCAGCACTTATGACTCGATTTACGAGGAAAGGGATTCGTTTTGTTTGAAATGATGCGTGCAAGCATTATTTTTAAGAACTTAAGAAAAGATTGACTTCGACACCGATTCTTGTTATACCCGAGTGAGGGTTGGGTTATACCGTGTACTGTGATGCTTCACATGATGGCTTGAGTTGCGTGTTGATACAGTTGGGTAAAGTGATTGCGTATGGTTCACGCCAATTGAAGACGCACAAACAAAATTATCCAACTCACGAATTAGAGCTTGCGGAGGTTATCTTTGCATTGAAAAGTAAGAGACATTACTTATACAGGGAGCGATTTGAAGTATTTTTAGACCACAAGAGTTTGAAATATCTATTTACACAAAAAGACTTGAACTTAAGATAGCGGCGTTGGATGGAGTACATGGAGGATTACGACTTTGAATTGCACTATCATCTAGGGAAGGCCAACGTTGTAACCGATGCGCTTAGTAGATAATCTCTTAGCACTTTGGCGAGTATTTCTTTTGGTGAATGACAAATGTTTTAGGATATCGGTGAGTACGACTTACTTCTCTGCAAGACAAGTGAGTCTGCTATGTTATTCACATTGTCTGTAGAGCCATCAATCATTAGTAGGGTCATTGAGGCACAACAACAAGATCTGGAGGCAAAGACTATTTGCGACTGCATTGCTAGAGGTCTAGGCCCAACATATTAGGTTTTACACGTGGATCAAGGTTTGAGGTATAAGTCTAGATTATTTGTACCATTGTCTAGTAGAGATAACGTACTTCATGAGTTTCATCATTCGCGACTTGCAGTTCATCCTGGAGGAACAAAGATGTATCACGGGTTGTGTCGCCAATTTTGGTGGAAGCGAATGAAGAAAGACGTTGTATTGTTTGTTTTTAGATGTTTGACTTGTCAACAAGTGAAAGCCAAACATAAAAAATCAGCGGGTTTACTACAACCATTGCTAGTTGCAGAGTAAAAATGGGAGTATATCACTATGGACTTCGTGACGGGTTTACCTTGGTCACTTAGAGGACAATAGACATGATGTCGTTTGGGTTATAGTCAATCGTTTGACTAAATCCGCGCATTTTCTTGTAATCTGCCTGTCCAATTCGGCAAAGGATCTTAGAGTCATTTACGTTCGAGAAATTGTTCGACTTCATGGAGTTCTGGTATCTATCATTTCAAATAGAGATCCGCGTTTTACATTGCTCTTTTGGAAGGGGATGTTATCCACTCTTGGTTCGGATTTGAGGCTTAGCACGACGTTTCATCCTCAAAATGATAGGTAGTCTGAGCGCACTATTCAGATTTTGGAAGACATGCTTCGAGCATGTGCACTTGACTTTGGGGAATCATGGGAGGATCATCTACATTTAGTAGAATTCGCATATAACAATAGTTATCAAGCGAGCATTGGGATGACGCCTTTTGAGGCATTATATGATAGACCGTGTACGTCACCCGTTTGTTGGACCGACATTGGAGAAGCAACGCTTGCAAAGTCTGATTGGATACGAGATAAAACCGAGAAAGTAGTACTAATTAGAAAACGTTTACTCACAGCGTAGAGTCATCAAAAGAGTTATGCCAATTGGAGGAAATGTCATTTAGAGTTTGTCGTTGGGGATCACGTATTCTTGAAGATCTCACCAAAAAGGGGTTTGATGCATTTTGGGCAAAGCGGCAAACTATCACCAAAGTTTATTGGTCCATTTGAGATTCTTGATCGTATTGGGGCAGTGGCATATCGTCTTGCTTTACCACCGAGGTTGGCCAATGTACACAATGTGTTTTACATATCTATGTTGCAAAAGTACGAACCCGATCCTTCGCATGTCTTGGATTAGGGTGATCTTGATATTAAGAAAGATGTCACCTATGAGGAACAACCTATTCAAGTTTTAGACATGCGGGAACAAGTTCTTAGAGGGAAAACCATACCATTGGTAAAAGTCTTGTGGCTACATCATGGCATGGAGGAGGCGACGTGGGAGCGCGAGTCCGAGATTCGTGCAAAGTATCCAAATCTTTTTAATCTATCTAATATGTTTGTCTAATTTCAAGGACGAAATTTCCTTAATGGTGGAGGTTGTAAGGTTTTAAATTTTTTTCTTTATATATATAGATAATTTTGGACTTTGGTGTAATTGGATAATGTGATCCATGTAAAGTTAATTGGGCCATATGGGGGGTTAGTAGGCCTAAGTATATATTTTTTTACATTGGGTTTAAATTGAAATATTCATAACTTTTGAGATAAAATTAAAAAAGATATTTAAGTTGAAGGGGCTGAAGTATAATTTTAGCATAATGGGGACTAAAGTAGTTTGGCTTTCGACGGAAAGCAACCGACAAAAGGAAAAAGAGAAAAGAAAAAGAAAAAGAAAAGAATAAATTAAAGATATATATATATATATAATTTAATGTAGATATATATGTATATATAAGGAGAGAAGTGGAGAGACCGAGGGAGAAGGATATTTGAGACGGGAAGAGAGGAAGAAGAAAAGAGAGAGAAATAAGAGAGAATTCGGCAGCTAAGAAAGAGAAAGAGAAAGAAAAAGAAAAAGGGAGGAAGATAGAAAGATATAGATCAACTGTGAGGGAGGAAAATATCTCTTCTCAACCATTTTTGAGAGTTTTTCTTCCATAAATTTGAGGTAAAGGGGGTAAGCTTGTTAGGGTCTTACTTTGGGTTTGTTGTTAATAGCTTATATAAAGTCTATAAGACATTACTTTGAGTATTGAACTTGAAATGAAAAAACTTGATTTATAATAGAAATTATAAAAAGGAAATTTGATTTATGGTTATGGGTATGTAATTTGTTTATGACAAATGCATTCGAAATAATTTTCAGTAATGCATATTATTGATGGCTTATGACATCATGCATATTATATTGTTATATTAAAGCCGTTAGCAATGTAATTTGATACATGTTGGAACTTGAAATTTGAAAATGGTTTTGGAAAGTTGATACTACGTTTGGATAAGTCTTGAGCCTTCGGTGAAAGTTCGAGAAGTTGATTGGATGAAAAGTCCTAGATGGCAACTTCGTTACGTTTGGGTTAGTCTTGAGTCTTCGGTAAATGCTTTTTGGAACAGAAAGCAACACATCGTTTGTTTGCCTTATGAAAATAATTTTGATGAAAGAAAACAAATTCCAACCAAGGCAAGACCCAGTCAAATGAATTCTAAATATCTTAAGCTTTGCAAAAAAGAAATACAGGATTTCTTATCAAAAAACTTGATTAGAAAATGCTACCCTCCTTGGAGTCGTACTGCTTTTTACGTTAACAAAGCTTTTGAAAAGGAAAAGGGTGTTCCCAGACTTGTTATCAACTACAAACCCCTAAACGATGTTTTAAAATGGATAAGATAGTCAATTCCTAACAAAAAAATCTTCTAGATCGACTTTTCAAAGCGAAAGTGTTTTCAAAATTTGATTTAAAATCTGGATATTGGCATATTCAAATTTTTGAAAAAGACAGATACAAAACTGCTTTAGTGGTCCCTTTCGGTCATTATGAGTTGGATGTAATGCCATTTGGACTTAAAAATGCCCCATCAGAATTTTAAAACATCATGAATGAGATATTTATTACTCATTCTGAATTTTGCATTGTTTATATAGATGATATTTTGATTTTTTCATCATCTATTGATCAACATTTTAAGCAATTAAAAATTTTCAAAAATGCTATAATCAAAAGTGGTTTGGTCATTTCAGAATTAAAAATAAAACTTTTTCAAACCAGTTTCAGATTTTTAGGACACAATATTTAAAAGGAAAAAGTTATTCCTATTGATCGAAGCATTGAATTTTCCTCAAAGTTTTCTGATGAAATTAGAGACAAAACTCAACTTCAAAGATTTTTAGTAAGTTTGAATTATGTATCAAATTTTTACAAAAATATAGCCCAGGATAGTGCTATTTTGTATAGCAGACTTCCCAAGGATCCAAAACCCTGGACTGTTGAACACACTAAAGCTGTTCAGAAAATCAAATTAAGAGTCAAACAATTGCCATGCCTATGTTTTGCTAATCCAAGTTTTAAAAAGATTGTTGAAACTGATGACTCTTACATAGGGTATGGAGGAATTTTGAAGCAAAAAAATCCTTCTACAAATTAGGAAGAACTTCTCAAATTAGGGAAAACATTAAAATAGACTAGTCAATGACATAAACTAGTCTTAATAATTCCTATAGTAGAATTTTTGAAATCATTACGTCTAACATCCCTAAGGTGAGCTCTTAAACTTGCATTTGTTTCTATTAAAGTTAGGGGTTTAAAT
>BRYF01000017.1:6177500-6180000 GCA_030159135.1 Actinidia polygama | reverse complement strand
AAGGAAGCCAAAGTAGCTCATACGAAGATGCTACTTATACGTTAGTGGCCACAATTGTCACTCACTTCTTAGGTAACATGCCTCAAAGAGAAGAAAGAGGTAGAGAGCTTCTTCAGAACCTAAAATGTCCATCTCTCACTCATTTTAGATGGTACAAGGATGTGTTCTTATCAAAAGTCATGCATAGGGATGATGTTAATTGGTTCTATTGGAAAGAAAAATTCATAGATGGTCTTTCACCTATTTTTTTTGAAAAGGTTGGACAACATCTTAGAAATCAAAATAATGGTTTTAACATTCCTTATGATTTGCTCACCTATGGACAGATAACAAGAGCCTGCACACAAGTAGGGTTAAATAATTGCAATGACATAAAATTGCAGCATCAACTGAAGAAACAAAATTTGACTGGCAAGAAGGAAATAAGGGAATTTTGACAACAATTCGCCTATGATTTACATACCTCCTAAATTAAGAAAGAAAAATCAAAGAAATTTGATATTTCTAATTATAGGAGAAAAGGAAAATCTAAGCCACGAAAGTATTCAGAGGAATACTATTCTAAACCAAAGAGAAAAAAGAATTTTTCTAGTAAGAAAAAGTTTTTTAACCCCTCAAGGGAAAACAAAAATCCTGCAACTTGTTTTAAGTGTGGCAAAGTTGGCCATTATGCTAACAGATGTTACACCAAAAAGAAGTTGAATCAAATTCAAATGGGCAAAGGTTTAAAATTACAATTGAGTAAACTTATTCAATCAAAAGGTTTTTAGTTCCAAAAGTTTCCTCAAGAAGAAAAGGTTTCCAGGATAGGTTTTGGTAAAATGGACATCTCAGGTCCAAACTTTTCCCACCAATGCATAAACCACAAGGGGAATCTTGATGTTTTAGAAATATTTCGAATTAAAGAGAAAAACCAAGTATGGGTTTTCGGTGAATTTTGATAATAAAAAACATAATTCCACACTTGGACGTAATCCCAGTAGTTAAAATGTAAATCTTTCGGATTAGATAGTTTCAAAATCTTTGGATTTGCAGGGTCAAGTCCCCATTCCTGAGGATGTAGCACCTTAACAACATAACACTTTGAATGTGTTATTGGAGTTTTAAAATCTCCATGGCTAATATGATTATGGTGGATTTGAACTGATTCTGTCTCTGCAAGCATTGCTTCATAGACATATCTCAGTCTTCCCTCTAGAACCATATAATTTTGATTTTTCAAATATCTTTCTTTGATAAACTATGGATCTTGATGCCATTATTGATATTGAGTTTGTAGAGGAACAATGTTCTCCACATGGCTCTTTTGATGGTAAACAACTTTAGAAGCCAGGGCTTCTTTAGCATTTTTGGTCTTTGAATGATCTTTTGATGGTGCTGAGGATCCCATCTTTGGATAATCAGAATAGCCAACTTCTTTTCCTGGATTTTAAGTGTCCTTAGAACGACTTTTTGTTTGCTTTTGCTCTTTCTTTTTGCCTCTATCAGGAGGCTCCGTGGTCCTGTAAGAATTCACGAATCAGAAAATCTAGTAGTGAATTATTTTCTCCTTTGATAAATTGAATATCAAAATCAAAAGTAGATAACTGTGCTTTCCATCTAGCAAAAAGTTATTTAAAAACAAGATTCTTTACATCTTTTTGAAGGATGTGTTTTGCTGCACTACAATCAATTCTGATAAGAAATTTTTGGTTAAGAAGATCATCCTAGAATTTATTTATGCATTTAACTAAGGACAACATTTCTTTTGTAATAGTGAAATAACTTGTTTGAGCTCCTTTTCACATTCCAGAAGTGAATCTGAGCCTACTCTTCCATCCAACATCTGCCAAGCACTCGCTGATGTAGTCAACAGGGAAGAATCAAACCTTTCTCCAGTCCAAATCCAGATCAAGGTTATGGAAATGATCAAAAGCCAATTTATGGAGAATTTTCAGCATTTATCAACAGAAGCAAGCTTGTCCAAAATTAACCTGAGAAGGCCATTATCCTTTCCCCAGTTGGCTAGTTTTCAGCCTTAGCAGGAGAAGCTCAAGATTCAAATGTATCGAAAGACGACCACTCTGATGATTCAGGAACAATGGAAGACTATTGGAATTCTTTCATTGAAGTCCAAAAGCTCAGAAGCTTAGTAAATTGGAAAAATTCTTTGCAAAAAGATCATCCAGAGAAAATTTAGATAAAGACCAGAGTTAATGGATTTTCACAAGCAAAGATTTTTAAGAAGTTTGAATTATGTATCAAATTTTTTACGAAAATATAGCCCAGGATAGTGCTATTTTGTATAGCAGACTTCAGAAGGAACAAAAACCCTAGACTGTTGAACACACTAAAGCTGTTCAGAAAATCAAATTAAGAGTCAAACAATTGCCATGCCTATGTCTTGCTAATCCAAGTTTTAAAAAGATTGTTAAAACTAATGACTCTAACATAGGGTATTTAGGAATTTTGAAGCAAAATAGTCCAGTTCAGAAAGAAGAAATTCTAAATGCCACTAGAA
>BRYF01000017.1:6152500-6157500 GCA_030159135.1 Actinidia polygama | reverse complement strand
AAAAACTTGGGTGCACAATTGAGAAGTAATTAATTGGGCGTGAAATAAGGTTTAATGCCTTTAGCCAGTTGAGGTGGGAGAAAAAGCTCACTGATCGAGGGTGGTTAGATTTGGCCTTTTTAAAGGGGAGTGTGTTATGACCCTTTGTGCCGAGTTCAAGGCAAATATCTCTTCTCTGGTAGCTGATAAGGGGAGTGAGCGGATTGTGTCCTGGGTTTGGGGGAAGGAGATCATTTTGACTCCTGACAGTTTTGCATGTTATTTCAAGCATAGGCAAGTAGAAAAGCCTGATTTTGAGTACCCCGATATAAGGCCCCTCCCTTGTTGGTCATCTGTTAGGAATTACTTAAAGAGGTAGAGATGTGGGATGGAGAGGTACAGTGTAGTACGTTGAAGTTAAGCGCCAAGTACCTTATCACCCCTTGATGCCGTTGAAGATGACGATGGATATAAGCCTAAGTCGAGCTCAATTGCTTTGGGCTATTGGGACTGGGAAGTCCATTGACTTGCTCCGGTACATGTTTATGCAGATATATCAGGCCTACACACACCCTAATTCTAAGGAATCGATTCCCTTTACCTATGTGCTTACCAAGATGATTAGGGAGTCGAAGGTTAAGATTCCCCGAGAACTCATTACACAAGATCAGGAGAATACAATAGATGATACCACCTTGAGTCATTCGAAAGGACATAAGAAGAGGAAGAAAGAGGTGGAGGAATTAAGGAAAAAGGCAATTGCTGAAGGAGTGTCAGGGCAGACTTCAGGGGCCAGGGTGCGAGTTTGCAGGATGCTGTAGAGCAGCAAGGGCAGAAGTTGGACGCTTTCATTGCTTTGGCCGATTCTCGTTGAAGAGCATTAAGGAGCATATAGAGAGGCACACGGTTGTCCTCCAAGAGATGCTTGTGATGATGATGAAAGGATAGCCGCCTACTAGGGCGGATGATGAGGATGACCTCTAGGAGTTTAGACTATTTTGTTTTAGTTGATGTATTTACTTGTCAATCTAAAACTCTTGTTTCATTTGTTGTTAGATTGGGATGTATAACTATTTTGGATATTTATGGATATTAGTTTTTGAAAATGAGATGGATGGAACCTTTGTTTCAAGTATTTTGGTTTATATTATAATTGCAATTGGATTTAATGAGTTTTTGAGACAAGTTATTATTTACCCAATTCACATTGAATTCATCTGAAACAGGTCGGTTTTCTGGTTCCGTTGTAACGACATATGACTTTTCACATTCCAAAGTTAAATAGATTCTTGTCTTTATTGTTAATGGATGTGTTGAGTTTATTTTTGAGGAGTCATCGCTCTATTCATGTCATTGCAATCTCGTGATGAGATACGTTGTCTCATGCATTAAACTAAGTTTGAATGAATAATTGATTCACCTTCGTATCTCTCGTGTGCGTGCATATCCTTATAAGGTGGAGATTGTACCTTGTGAGTTTAAAGCCTAATGATCATTTTTGGAGTGATCTACATTTATTCAAGGATACTTTGTTAATCTTCCATTGATTGAATAACTTTGTTATTCTTGATTTCGATTTGCGTGGTGAGTAGTAGGTGGAGTTTTTGACACCTTATACATTCTTGTGGTTTTCTGGATTCTAGGTTGAGGCCATTTCATTTCTCTTGAGCCGTTCATGTTTATTTCTTTATCTCGATACTCGTATACACATAATCTTGAAATGTATGTTAATGCATTGCTTAGAATTCTGTGAAGTGGTATGGATTAAAAGAAAAGATAATGTAAAGAAGTGAAGGAAGTTGAAAAGTCCAGTATTGTTGAAAAGTTAGGAGTTGGAAGTGATTACATTCGTGTCATCATGTGTAGTGCGCAATGCACGTGTTGAAGTTCTATTACCGCTTTCTTCTTTCTCCATTCTCGGCTCTTCTTTCACATGGCCCTAACGTATCCGGAATTGCATGAGTTATTAATTCAGTTGAGTATAAATTCTTACACGTCAAATCTCTAGTTGTTATTTGAACCGTGAATATTCTTTAACGAAGATATGCCAAGTCAATACACTTACGATTTAGCGATTTTTAATAATGGAAATTGCTCGTTTTGTATGTCTTATCCATTTAATCTTTTGACGAGCTTTTCAATTGAGAGAACATTGCGTGTTCATATTTTGAGTTGAGTGTATGTCTTTGGAATCGAAGCATAAAGGATACAGTTGCAAGTGTTGAGACGATAGAGTCATACGTAATTGATACTGTACTTCAATGTGATTTCCTCCCTTTGATGCTTTATGCCTTTAACTTGCATGATTCATGATTTAAGGGGATCGAGATTTCTTTTGAATGGAGTTATTGCATGTCCGTCGTATGTCTACTATCTTCTTGACATGAATTGATGTTTATGGGTGTCATCACTGAAAACTCTCACGAGATACCACTTGTCCACTAGGGTCACCTAGGGGTTTAAAGACTTGGTGTATTCGCTAAATGCACCCGGGACTCCTACAAAAGTGGAAATTATGTTTACTTGTCTTAGTTTTTCTAGGAACTAGCAAAAGGTTAGTTGGGGTGGGTGGGTGGGTGATTAGACTACATAAGTGTAGTATGTGGCCACTAAAATAGCCTTTGTTAGTCGTAGATTAGGGTTAATTATGCCTTCTTTGTCATATATTTTATTTAACCTCGTCCTTGATCTTATTGTATGTATTTGAAACTAAAGTAGTGGTTTCGGAGCCAAAGAAGTGAGTCAGAGTGCGGACATGCCTTGGCGAGGAACGTTATCGGGGCCTTGTCTCGAAAAAAGTGCAAGTTTTTGCTCTTTAATTGGAATGGAATGAATGATACACTGTTGGAAAGCTCTCTCCAAGATACACATGTTTGCGTCTAATGAGCATCGCTAAATTCCGACTCCATAGGCCTCAAATTAGTTGAAAGCAAAAGAGGCAAAAAAGTGAAATATCGTTCGAACGCCCAAACAACCGTTTGAACACCAAGAGGAAAGGCAAAAGCTAGAATTTAGCCTGGCGTTCAAATGGCGAATAACTAGTTACGGGCGTTCGAACGCCAATACTGCCGTTCGAATGCCAAGGCTATTTTCTGAAAATTTTGGGGTTCGAACCTTGAGCCTATAAATACCAACCCTCAATGTATTTTTAGAGAGAGCCGAGGGCAACTGCTTTTAGTTTTTGCTCTTATGGTTTTTAGCTTAGAATAGTTTGGATTTATGTAACTATTTCTCTCTTATCATTATAATCACTTATATTCAAGTTTCAATACGAATCTTTACATTTCCTTGCATTCAATCCGAGATTTATCTTGTTTTTCGCATCAAATCAATATTTTTAATTTTATTTCAAGTATTTCAAAGTTGTTCATAGATGGGTATGAGTAGCTAAACTCTCCAATATCGAGATTGATTGTGAAGACTGATTAAAGGTCTTGGATGAACAATGGAGGTGAAATTTTGGGTTTTAAAGTTCAATATTCAGTTTTTATCATTCTTTATCTTCATTGTTCTAGAAATTATTGAAAATTTGGATTATTGATTATGCTCGACAACACTTATGCATGAGCCTAGTCTCAATATATGCCTTGCGCGAATCGATGGTATTCATTCTCGAATCTAACAATCCGATTTAATCTAGAAATTGAAGTTTTGAAAGAACAAGGGGTTTTATTGCTAAATCTTTTGAAACCGAGACTCACAACGAAGTCAAAGGATTTGAATTACAAACTCAACACCTTTGGAATTCCAAGAAACGAAATCGGTTAGAACGGTCAATTTCAAGACTTTTTCGCATTAATTTATAATCAACTTTGTTCAAGTTATTTACTTTTACCTGCTAGTTAGCCTAGATAATCAAACCATTTCCAAAACTATTAGATTTTTATTTTTTTTTTAAAGCATTTTGTTCATACTTTGTGAGCAATTCAGAGGGTAGTTCTAGTCCTTTCGGTCTTGTTCACATAGCTCCTTGTGGGATCGATCCCGTACTTCGAGTTATACTACTCCGTCGGCTTTCTCTTGGGGCTTATCTCAAGCGCAAGTTTGATGCGAGTTCAGAACACATCATCGATGTTCCTTCATGTGATGATGTTTTTGTCCACGAACTCAGATAGCCAAGTGTTTTGAATCGCCTCAGTTTTGAAGAGATATGGTTGAAACACTATAGGTTGCGGATTGCTTGGACCAGCGCAACCATCCTTCATGTCATTGACGACGTGGCTTGTTCTTGGGTTCATAATGATTTCGAGATTGATTTTGTGGTAGAGTTTGGAGAGGAGAATAATGGAGATTTGAGATTTAGAGTGAGAAGGAGAGAGGATTTTGGAAGGAAGAGTTAGTGTTAGATTTTTGGAAGAGAATGGAGAGAGAGCCCTAGGTTAGAAAGAGACAGAGATGGATTTCGAAGGATGAGAGAGAGAGTTTTAATTTTTTAGAGCTTTAAGTTAGAAACACCAAAAGTCGCAATTTCTGAATTGCTGCGACTGTTCGAACTTCAGTCAGCCCAAGTTTGCCTTTCGGTCAGCCAAACTTTCATCAAACTCTGCAAAAAGTTTGACAGACAAACATCCTTGTGTCTTAGCCCACATTGTTTCATTTTCTTGATACCCATGAGTCCTAAATGTTATATTCCTTTTCAAACACGACTTAACTAACCTCTACAAATTTATTTAAGAGTTTAAAAATATCAGATTGGTTGAGACACCCCAATTTCACGTTGAATAAAATAAAATATTTTCTCAATAAGAGTTTTTGTGAAAAATGTCCATCAGTTACTTGTTGGTATTAATGTATTGAAACTCAATATTCCCTTTTTGGACGTGATCTCTTAGGAAATGATATCGAATCTCATTATGCTTAGTTCTTGAATGTTGAATGGAATTCTTAAATAAATTTATAGTATTAGTGTTATCACATTTGATTGCTCCTAAATTTTGTCAACTTGCTCTTGCACCTTTTGCGCCAGGAGAATCGTTCTCATGCCAAGTCCGTCACTTAGCCCGACCTTAGCTAAATGCTGG
>BRYF01000017.1:6115000-6117500 GCA_030159135.1 Actinidia polygama | reverse complement strand
AACTATCTATCTTTTATATATTATGGAGTTTATCATTTGTATAAAAATAAATTTATCACATGTCGGTAGATATTTAACCGACAAGAATATCATTCAAATAATAGCCAAAATGTCTCAATCAAAGAGTTTTAATTCTAAACTCAATCAACCACAATCGATACAAAATTTTACGAGAATGATTTAATATTGAAGGACAATAAAATCAACTATCTCGATTGTAAAATAGTTTTGATTTTTGGTAAAACTCGCCACTCCAACCCGCCAAACTTTAATGAATTGGGTGACGAAACAACTTTCATCAACGCAACACTTAACTTTTGTGAGAAAAATATTTTGTCACCTATTCATTTTAAATAATTTGGGTGACGAAATAAGTTTTCACAAAAAAAATTATTAAATTGGATGACAAAATAACTTTCCTCATGCAATCACTTTCATTTTTGTGATGAATATTTTCCATCACATATTGATTTCAGGTAAATTGGGTGACAAAACATATTTCCTCACCCAGATAAATTGGGTGACAAAATAACTTTCCTCACGCAATCAGTTTCTTTTTGTGATGATTTTTTTCCGTCACGTATTGATTTTAGATAAATTGGGTGACGAAACATGTTTCCTCATGCAAAATGAATACATTGGATGATGAAAAAACTTTCCTCACCCAAACACTTACCTTTTTGATGAAAATATTTCATCATCTATATGTTTCAAATAATTTGATTTCCAAAACAAGTTTTCTCATGAAAAATACTAAATTGGGTGACCAAAATAACTTTTCTCCCGTAATCACTTTTCTTTTGTGTGTCGTCTATAGATTTTAGGTAAATTGGGTGACAAGTTTTCTCACGCAAAATGAATGCATTGGATGATGGAATAATTTTTCTCGCCTAAACAATTACCTTTTGTGAGGAGAATATTTCGTCACCTATTTTTTTTGAATAATTTGGGTGACAAAACAAGTTTCCTCACGTAATCACTTTCTTCTTTTGAGAAAATGTTTTCATCACATATTGGTTTCAAGTTTGTAGCATGCCACAGTGAAATGAAGGGAACATATTAGTGACGGAAAAAAAAATCCTCACCTCAACTTTTTTTTTGTCAAATCATTTAGTGACGAAATTTTGTTTTCTAGTAATGTATAGTGACCAAAAAATATTTTGTCACCTTAAATGTTTGTTCCTTCCTAATTGGTGATGAAATAATTTTTTTCTCACAAAATAAGCATACTTAGTGACGAGTTTTACCTTCGTCACGGGTATTTCATCACTGTTTCACATTTTTCTTATAGTGCCATCTCTTTCGAAATTATATAGTTCAGATTTAGAGCTTCTTCAATTGCAGCTATATATATGATGAAGCTATCCATAGTTGTCACTTGATTATAATATCCTTTCTTGGGAATTATATTATAAGCGATACCTGTTGAACAGTCTAAATTCCTTTTTCAGCTCTTTGGTTTGTATGGCTTCTAATACTCCCTTTTTGGATATCACCTCATTCATTTATTTTCATCCCACGTATTTTTCAAGCTAACTTGGCTTGTTAATGAAAATACATTCCCCAGCATTAGCGATCCCCATGATTTTAGATACAATAGTGGGATTTAGGACTATTGTTTCCTCCCTAATCTTTAGTGTCAATCGTGTACTCAATATTATCTAAATTTTCTACTTCAAGGAAGAATCTTACCAAATTTGAGTACACATTCATCATAAGAGGGCATAGTCCAACCCATCCTAGAGCTTCAAGTGGTGCCAACATCTTCAAATAGTACTTCAAAGAGAATTTTTTCTCAAATTCCCTTCCAGTGATTATTGGCCTCTCTTTGAACTCAGACAATCACGTCTTTTGTATCTCCATACCTTTGAATAAATGCGGTTTGAACTCCATTTGTGGTTTATCCAAATTGTCATCCTCGCCTCTTGGATCGTTTATGGCATGCTTGGTTCTATGATGAACCATAACTGGATTTCTAGGTAAATTTTGATTTAGGGTTTGAGAATTTTGAGAGGATGATAGAGAGTGATAGACATAGGGCTATTTATAATGAAGAAAGAGAGATTGAAAACTCTTAGAATTCCTATAGGAACCTTAATGGCCTCAGAGCTCTTTGCTTTGAAGGAATTTGAAAAGTTTAAGACTCTATCCCCTCCCCTTCTCCCGCAGTTTCTGCAACTTCGATCGACCAAAGTTGTAGTTTCGGTTGACATAATTTTTGGGTTCGATCGAGTGAACTATTAGAGATTCAAGTGAATTGAAACAAATTGGAAGTTGAATAACCCTAGTTTTGTGGGAAAAAAGTTTCAAGGAATTTGATAGGTTAGGGTTTATTAGATTGAGAGAGAGAAAGGAAGATAGATAATTTAAATATGGTAGATAGATATTTAAGAATGGAGGTTAACCATCGAATAGATGATTTTAAAAATCTATTAATGTGACTTCTTAGAATTCTGAGACTGCAGCAACTTTGGTCGTTACATTCGGTCGACCGAAGTTT
>BRYF01000017.1:6092500-6095000 GCA_030159135.1 Actinidia polygama | reverse complement strand
TCAGTTTATTTGATCTACAAGGGTAGTGAAGCTAGTGTGGTTCTGCCACCGGTTGTTTGCAAATTTACAAATGTCTTTTCGAAAGATTTGACAAAGTTACCACCACATCAGGAGATCGAATTCTCCATTGATCTTGTACTGGACACCGCACCCATCTCTGTACCCCCGTATCGTTTTGCACTGGCAGAGTTGCAAGAGTTAAAGATTCACATTCAAAACTTATTGGATTAGGATTTTATCTGACCTAGTGCATATCGTGGGAAAGCTTCAGCTTTGTTTGCAAAGAAGATGGATGGATCGCTTAGAATGTGTGTGGATTATCGATGATTAAGTCATGTGACAATAAAAACTAAGTATCCACTTCTGAGGATCGATGACTTATTTGACCAATTGAAGGGTTCGTGTTGTTTCTCGAAGATTGACTTAAGATCGGGTTATCACTAGTTGCGGATCAAGGAGGAGGATATAGCGAAGATGGCTTTTTACTCACGTTACTGACATTATGAATTTCTTTTAATGCCATTTGGTCTTACGAACGCGCCAACAGCTTTCATGGGCTTGATGAATCGTGTCTTTCATCCGTACCTTGATTGGTTTGTAGGCGTGTTCCTGGACGAAATTTTGATCTACTCACTATAAGTTGAGTCACTTGAGGAGCATATAGGAATTGTGTTGCAGCTTTTACGGGAGCATCGTTTGTATGCTAAGTTTCTACAAGTGTGAATTCTGGTTACCCGAAGTAAAGTTCTTAGGTCACATTATTTTTGGAAGTAGAGAAGCTGTGGACTCTTTGAAGATTGAGGCTGTGATGAATTGGGAACAACCAAAGACCGTGTTCAAAGTTCGTAGTTTTTTGGGTTTAGCCGGTTACTATTGAACATTCATAGAGGATTTTTCATGTCTAGCGGCACCGATGACTCGACTTACGAGGAAGGGTATTCATTTGTTTGGAACGATGCTTGCGAGCATTCATTTTAGGAGCTCAAGAATAGATTGACTTCAGCATCGATCCTTGTTATACCTAAGCGAGGATTCGGGGTACACCGTGTACTGTGACACTTCACATGATGGTTTGGGATGCGTTTTGATGCAGTTGGGCAAGGTGATAATGTATGGTTCATGTCAGTTAAAGACACATGAATAAAATTTTCTGACTCACGACTTATAGCTTGTGGCCGTTATATTTGCTTTAAAAATTTGGAGGCACTAATTGTACGGTGAACGGTTTAAAGTGTTTTCAGACCACAAGAGCTTGAAGTACTTGTTTACGTAGAAGGACTTGAACTTGAGGCAGCGACGCTGAATAGAGTACATGGAAGACTACTATTTTGATTTACAATACCATCCCAGAAAGGCCAACGTTGTGGCCGATGCGCTTAGTAGGAAATCCCTTAGTACCTTGACGAGCATTTCTATCCATGAGTGGCGAATGCTTCAGGACCTCGGTGAGTACAATTTGCTTCTCAGCGAGACGGGCGAGTTTGCTACATTGTTCATATTGTCTACGGAACCATCCATCATTAGTCGGGTTATTAAGGCACAACAACAGGACGTGGAGGCTAAGACCATTTGCGACCGCATCGCTAGAGGTGTAGGGCCAATAGATTGGGTTTTGCATTCAGATCATGGTTTAAGATATAACTCTAGATTGTTTGTACCTTTGTCTAGTAGGGACAACGTTTTTCATGAGTTTCATCATTAACGACTTGCAATTCATCCAGGAGGGATGACAATGTACCATGATTTGTGTTGCTAGTTTTGATGGAGGCGAATGAAGAAAGACGATACATTGTTTGTTTTGAGATGTTTGACTTGTCAACAAGTGAAGGTCGAACACCAGAAACCAACAAGTTTGCTACAACCATTACAGGTTGTTTAATGGAAATAGGAGAATATTATAATGGGTTGTGTCCAGTTTGCCTAGGTCACTGAGAGGGCACAACACTATTTTGGGTGTGGTCGATTGTTTGACAAAATCCGAGCATTTTCTTCCTATCCGTCTATCAAATTCGATAGAGGATCTTAGTGTCATTTATGTTCGTAAAAATGTTCGACTTCACGGGGTTCTGGTATCTAGATATCATTTCTGATAGAGATCCGCATTTTACATCTCTCTTTTGGAAGGGGATGCAGTCAGCTCTTGGTTCGAATTTGAGACTTAACACCACGTTTTATCCTCAAACTGATGGGCAGTTTGAGCATACTATTTAGATTCTGGAGGACATGTTTCGGGCATGTGTGCTTGTTTTCGGGAGATCGTGGGAGGATCATATACACTTATTAGAATTTGCGTACAATAACAGTTATCAGACGAGTATTGGGATGACACCTTTTGAAGCGTTGTATAGTAGACCGTGTAGGTCACCTGTATGTTGGACCAATGTCGGGGAGGTAGCGCTTGCAAAGTCAGATTGGGTTTGTGACACGATAGAGAAAGTAGTCTTGATTAAAAAACGTTTACTCACGATACAGATTTGTTAGAAGAATTACTCCGACAAGA
>BRYF01000017.1:6077500-6080000 GCA_030159135.1 Actinidia polygama | reverse complement strand
TCACTTTCCTATTACAGCCCAATGTCTTTTATGAAAGGGTAGATTACCTTGACTTCCCCTGAAGGTTGGAGAAATGTCAGCATCTCTATCCATTGTTTTTGACGTCGTCATGTTAAATGTTTGAACTTTGAAGTTTATATATATTTTCTATGGCATCTAAACATATTTAGAATGCATATCAAACATAAATTACTTTTCCCAAACATGTGTTTGTCAATATAGACAATATTCACTTTGACGGTCGTATTAGACCTATTATGGTTAAAGCACATTTTGCATGGTGAACGATGAAGAGATAATGTGACAGATCGTCTGCTCATTGAGTGCCCAGCTATTTGCTGTTGGTTATTTTTGTGGCTAGATTGCAGCTTGCAAATTCCTGCAGCAGCTGTAGACAGCAATGGATGTTATGTTTTCTTTACCTCGCTTTATCCTTCCTGCTGGAGTTACTTTTCTTTGTGTGTGTGAGTTGAGAGTAATTTTGGTTATTGTGCTAATGGCGCGTTTGGTGTACATGAATTCATATGCATGCTGTCCCTTTCTAGAATGTTTGAATAGATACGGGTAAACGTCTTCGTTCATCTTTGTTCTTTTCCATTAATTTTACATTGAATCTATTCTGTCTTCCGGGAGTTAGGTCTGTCTGGATCGGATCAAATTCGAATCCGATCCGAATAAATCCGAATTCATTAATAAAAATTTGATCCAACAATTCTTATAATCTGAATTTAGTTCATCTATATTTTTCGGACCGGATTGGATTGGATATCTGAATCGGGTTCATTTTGAACCAGATCCAAAAAACATTTATTGTTTTTTCTCCATTTGAAAACCTCCATACTTGTTTCGATTGTTTTACAAAAGAGAATAAAAACGAATCTGGTCAGAATTTTGAATTGAATATCCATTTAAGGTTTGGGTTTGATTTAAAACAAGCGGATTTACTATTCCCTGGTTTGGATTGTATTCAGATGGGTTTGGAAGATCTGATCCGAATCCTATCTATTAACAGGCCTACTGCAAGTGAATCAATTATATCGAATGGTAATCCTAAATAAAAATGATAACCACATGTGGTGAGCATAGAAATATTGTATAGTTAAACTTCTTACATTTTTGTTAAAATTAAATATTAGATCTGTTGATTTAAAATCCATGCCTATGTAAGTGTAGCCATAATCAATTCACAAATTTCCTTCATGCTTCCTAAAACTGGATCGAAAGAATAAACTTCAGCATAAATCGACCATTGATCTCAAATAAATTGACTATTAATTTCATTTTCTTTTCCGACCAACCATCTCTTAGTTTTTTGAGACTTGGTCTATGAATAAGGACATGTTATGGTGTGAATACATTGAGTTTGCAAGGACCAAACAAGGCCTAAAGGCGACAAACAGTTTCTTTCAAGATTAGCAAAAATCTTTAGATTAATAAAATGGTAAACTTCAATGTAAGCTCTTCAGTTTAAAAAATTGTTTAAGTGATTGACAAGTTTACGTAATGTGTGTCTATAAAACGAAGCCCAGATGATTTTCTCAATACAAGGGAACTACTAGTCAAGGAAATATGGAAGTTATTGTTATTTCCCTTATAGTCTTCAGTTCGGTGGCCGCGGTGGTTATAATCTGGAGTTGTCTCTGGACAGGGAGGAATCAAAATACGGGTCCCACGTTTCCTCCCCCTCAACAAGATGGTGGGATGGTTGTTTTGTCAGGAGGCAGTGTTGGCGGTAGAGATAATGAGAAGGCCAAGAGCAGTGGTCGAGAGGTTGTTGTTGACGTCGGCTGTTGTTGTTGGGGTAGCGGAGGAGATGGTGGAGATGGAGATGGAGGTGGAGATGGAGGGGGTTGTGGAGGTGGGGGTTGTGGAGCTTGAAAGTGAACTTATATGTCTCCTCCATGTGTCGATCATGTCATCTGCCTATCTGCTACCATTGATGTTGTTTCGTCTTCAATTTTTTTTACTCACTTTACAAACAGTGAATAATACATTTTATTGTGATTGTAATTCATTTATGTAACGAGAGCTATTGTTTTAAGTAGAACCCAAATTATTAGATTTTTTGTATTTGGACCAATTAATTTGTGTAAGCTTTAAGCACAATGTTGCTCTTATTGTTGTATTTGTTTGTTTGTAATGCCAATGTATGTAATGTCTCTCAACTCTTACCAGCTTCATCCGGTGTTTATATACATACATCGCCTTTTTTCTTCTTTTTCTTCTTTCTTTTTTTGTTTGGTTTATTTCGTTGAGGATTTTTACTTGTGTGCCCAAAAAGAACAACACAGTGCTGCCTGCACATTATATGCGATCCATCTCATTATTGTCAGAAGGCAGTGTTGGCGGTAGAGATAATGAGAAGGCCAAGAGCAGTGGTCGATAGGTTGTTGTTGACGTCGGCTGTTGTGGTTGGGGTAGCGGAGGACATGGTGGAGATAGAGATGGAGATGCAGGTGGAGATGGAGGGGGTTGAGGAGGTGGGGGTTGTGGAGCTTGA
>BRYF01000017.1:6067500-6072500 GCA_030159135.1 Actinidia polygama | reverse complement strand
TCTCCAATGGTCAAGTTAGATGACCGGAGACGTAGAGAGAGAAACTGTATGTATGTTCTTGTAGGTAAAAACGCGTACCTTTGTGAGAACAACAATTCTCCTTTCATAGCCTAGCTTAGCGGGTGCCTTGACGCGTTAGCTGTTGTAGAGTAGACAACTGACATAGTCATGCCCCTAAGGCTTGGTTGGTAGATAGCTATCATGTCGTCGATGTCTCGATTCAAGTGTATGACTGTCAAAGGAGACCTTTTCGTGCAAGTCACCTTTCTGTCTCTAACGTGCCTTGGGAATGCCACACACTGACAAATCTTGACCTATCTCGGGTATCTTGACCTGGCTCGGGTGTTTCGACCTAGCTCAGGTATCTTGACGTAACTCAGGAATCTCGACCTAGCTAAGGTATTTTAACCTAGCTCATGTGTCTCGACCTAGCTCAGGAACCTCGACCTAGCTCAAGTGTCTCGACCTAGCTAAGGTATCTCGACCTAGCTTGAGTTTCTCAACCTAGCTTAGGGATCTTGACCTAGCTCGGGCAGAGCTAGTACTAGGTATTTTATACCCTTACAATTGCCCCTCAGTTCGTATGAGTTGGATCATTGATAACCGAGGTCATGTGAATTGGATATCCAAGATGTTCAATGTAAAATCTCGTGGGACAGAGTTCGGAGCTCGTTTAGAGTTCGGCTAACTCCCCATCAAATCTCTGGTAAAGTATACTATGGAAAAGCTTGTAGGACAAGGTTCGGAGCTCGCGTCAAACTCGGCTAACCCTTCCTTTTCTTCTGCCAAGTATGCTTAGGAAAATCTCATGTGATTGAGTTCGGAGCTCGCTTAGACCTCGGCTAACTCTCCATTAAATCTCTGGCAAAGCTTACGGGACAAGGTTTGGAGCTTGCGTCAAGCTCGGCTAATCCTTCCTTTTCTTTTTCCAAGTACGCTTAGGAAAATCACTTGGGACTGAGTTTGGAGCTCGCTTAGAGCTTGGCTAACTCCCCATCAAATCTCTAACAAAGTCTACTCGGGCAAAGCTTGCGGGACAAGGTTCAGAGTTCACGTCAAGCTCAGCTAACCTTTCTTTTTCTTTTGCCAAGAATGCTTAGGAAAACCTCGTGGGACTGAGTTCGGAGCTCGCTTAGAGCTCAGCTAACTCCCCATCAAATCTCTGGCAAAGTGTACTCTGACAAAGCTTGCAGGACAAGGTTTGGATATCACGTCAAGCTCAGCTAACCCTTTTTTTCGTTTGCCAAGTACGCTTAGGAAAACCTCGTAGGATTGAGATCAAGGCTCGCTTAGATCTCGGCTAACTCCATCAAATCTCTAGCAAAGTATACTTTGGAAAAACTTGCGGGACAAAATTCGGAGCTCACGTCAAGCTTGGCTAACCCTTCCTTTTCTTTTGATAGGTACGCTTGGGAAAACCTGATGGGATTGGGCTCGAAGCTTGCTTGGAACTCGGCTAACTCCCCATTGAATCTCTTACAAAGTGTACTCTGTCCAAGCTTGCGAGACAAGGTTCGGAGCTTGTGTCAAGCTTGGCTAACCCTTTCTTTTATTTTGCCAACTACGCTTAGGAAAACCTCATGGGACTGAGTTCGGAGCTCGCTTCGAGCTCGGCCAACCCCCAATCAAATCTCTGGTAAAGTATACTTTGGCAAAGCTTGCAGGACAAGGTTCGAAGCTCGCGTCCATCTCGGCTAACCCTTCCTTTTCTTTTTCCAAGTACACTTAGGAAAACATCATAGGATTGAGTTCAGAGTTCGCTTGGAGCTCGAAAAACTCCCCATCAAATCTCTAGCAAAGTGTATTGCGGGACAAGGTTCTGAGCTTGCGTTAAGCTCGGCTAACCTTTCCTTTCCTTTTGCCAAGTATGCTTGGGAAAACCTGTGGGATTGATCTCAGAGCTCGGTTAACTCCCCATCGAATCTCTAGCAATGTGTACTCTGGCAAAACTTGCGGGACAAGGTTTGGAGATCACGTCAAGCTCGGCTAACTCTTCCTTTTCTTTTGCCAAGTACGCTCAGGAAAACCTCGTAGGATTGAGTTCGAAGATCGCTTAGAACTCGGCTAACTCCACATCAAATCTCTAGCACAATGTAATCTCGCCAAGCTTGCGGGACAAGGTTTGGAACTCGCGTCAAGCTCGGCTAACCCTTCCTTTTCTTTTTCCAAGTATGCTTGGGAAAACCTCGTGGGATTGAGCTCGGAGCTCGCTTAGATCTCTGCTAACTCCTCGTCGAATCTCTGGTAAAGCATACTCTGGCAAAGCATACTAGGTATTTTATACCCTTACAATTGCCCCTCAGTTCGTATGAGCTTGATCATTGATAACCGAGGTCATGTGAACTGGATATCCAAGATGTTCAACTTAAAATCTCGTGGGACAGAGTTCGGAGCTCGTTTAGAGCTCGGCTAACTCCCCATCAAATCTCTGGCAAAGTGTACTCTGGCATAGATTGCGAGACAAGGTTTGGAGCTTGCATCAAGCTCTGCTAACCCTTCCTTTTCTTTCGCCAACTACGCTTAGGAAAACCTCATGGGGCTGATTTCGGAGCTCACTTAGAGCTTGGCTAACTCACCATCAAATATATAGCAATGTGTATTGCAGGACAAGGTTCGGAGCTCGCGCCAAGCTAAGCTAACCCTTCCTTTTCTTTTGCCAAGTATGTTTGGAAAAAACTCATGGGATTTATATTGGAGCTCAGCTAACTACCCATCGAATCTCTAGCAAAGTGTACTTTGGCAAAGCTTGCGGCATAAGGTTCGGAACTCAAGTCAAGCTCGGCTAACCCTACCTTTTCTTTTTCCAAGTACGCTTAGGAAAATCTCATAGGATTGAGCTTGGAGCTCGCTTAGAGCTCGGCTAACTCCTCGTCGAATCTCTGACAAAGTGTACTCAAGCAAAGATTGCGGGACAAGGTTCTGAACTTTCATCAAGTTCGGCTAACCCTTCCTTTACTTTTGCCAACTACGCTTAGGAAAACCTCAAGGGACTGAGTTCAGAGCTCGCTTAGAGCTAGGCTAACTCCCCACTAAATCTCTGGCAAAGTGTATTTTGGCAAAGCTTGCAGAACAAGGTTCCGAGCTCGCGTCAAGCTCAGCTAACCCTTCATTTTCTTTTTCCAAGTACGCTTAGGAAAACCTCATAGGATTGAGTTCGGAGCTCGCTTAGAGCTCGGCTAACTCCCCATCAAATCTCTAGCAAAGTGTATTGCGGGACAAGATTCGGAGCTCGTGTCAAGCTCAGCAACCCTTCCTTTTCTTTTGCCAAGTACGCTTGGGAATATCTAGTGGGATTGATCTCGGAGCTCAGCTAACTCCCTATCAAATCTGTGGCAATGACTGCGGGACAAGGTTCAGAGCTAGCGTCAAGCTCGGCTAACCCTTCCTTTTTTTTGCCAACTACACTTAGGAAAACCTCGTGGGACGGAGTTCGGAGCTCGCTTAGAGTTCGGTTAACTCCCCATAATATCTCTAACAAAGTGTACTTTCGCAAAGCTTGCGGGACAAGATTCGGAGCTCGTGTCAAGCTCGACTAACCTTTCCTTTTCATTTGCCAAGTACGCTTGGGAAAACCTCATGCGATTAAGTTCAGAGCTCGCTTAGAGCTAGGCTAACTACCCATCAAATCTCTAGCAAAAAGCACACTAACAAAGCTTGAGGAACAAGGTACGGAGCTCGCATCAAGCGCAGCTAACCATTCTTTTTCTTTTGCCAAGTACGCTTCAGAAAACCTCGTGGGATTGATCTCGGACCATAGCTAACTCCCCGTCGAATCTCTGGCAAAGTGTACTGTGGCAAAGATTGTGGGACAAGGTTCAGAGCTTGCGTCAAGCTCGGCTAACCCTTCCTTTTCTTTTGCCAACTACGGTTAGGAAAACCTCGTGCGATTGAGTTCAGAGCTGGCTTACAGCTTGGTTAACTCCCCATCATATCTCTAGCAAAGTATACTCTGACAAAGCTTGCCGAATAAGGTTCGGAGATTACGTCAAGCTCCGCAAACCCTTCCTTTTCTTTTGCCACCTACGGTTAGGAAAACCTCGTGCGATTGAGTTCGGAACTGGCTTACAGTTTGGTTAACTCCCCATCATATCTCTAGCAAAGTATATTCTGACAAAGCTTGCCGAATAAGGTTCGGAGATTACGTCAAGCTCGACAAACCCTTACTTTTCTTTTGCCAACTACGGTTAGGAAAACCTCGTGCGATTGAGTTTGGAGCTCGCTTACAGCTCGGCTAACTCCCCATCATATCTCTAGCAAAGTATACTCTGACAAAGCTTGCGAAACAAGGTTCGGAGATTACGTTAAGCTCGGCTAACCCTTCCTTTTCTTTTGCCAAGTATGCTTAGGAAAACCTCGTAGGATTGAGTTCAGAGCTCGCTTAGTGCTCGGTTAACTCCCCATCAAATCTCTGACAAAGTGTATTGCGGGACAAGGTTCGGAGCTCATGTCAATCTCAGCTAACCCTTCCTTTTCTTTTCCCAAGTACGCTTGGGAAAACCTCGTGGGATTGATCTCGGAGCTAAGCTAACTCCCCGTCAAATCTCTGGCAGAGTGTACTCTGGAAATGACTGCGGGACAAGGTTCGCAGTTTGCGTCAACCTCGACTAACTTTTCCTTTTCTTTTGCCAACTATGCATAGGAAAACCTTGTGGGACTGAGTTCGAAGCTCGCTTAGTGCTCGGCTAACTCCCCATCGTATCTCTGGGAAAGTGTACTTTGGCAAAGCTTGTAGAACAAGGTTCGGAGCTCGCGTCAAGTTCGGCTAACCCTTTCTTTTCATTTGCCAAGTACACTTAGGAAAACCTCATGCGATTGAGTTTGGAGCCCGCTTAGAGCTCGGTTAACCCTCCATCAAATCTCTAGCAAAGTGTACTCTAAAAAACCTTACGGGACAAGGTTCGGAGATCACGTCAAGCTCGGCTAACCCTTCCTTTTCTTTTGCCAATACGCTTAGGAATACCTCGTAGGATTGAGTTCGGAGCTTGCTTAGAGCTCGGGTA
>BRYF01000017.1:6052500-6055000 GCA_030159135.1 Actinidia polygama | reverse complement strand
GGCCTCGTTTGGTGATGGGTTTCAGAGAGAGAGAGAGAGAGAGAGAGATTTGGGGGTTTATAGTGGGGTGTGACCATGTGACTGAGAGAGAGAGAGAAAAAAAGAGAGTGAGAGGTTGTGTGTGAGTGGGAGAGAGAGGGGCACGGGAGAGAGAGCTTCAATCTTGACCGTTTGCTTAAAATCAAACCAATCTCAGCCATTGGATAAGAAAGTAATATTTTAGGGTAAAAAAAATAATTTGAGGTAAAATATGAGTTGTTAGATTAACTCAAATGAATTTCAATCGTAGATAGCGAGAGATAGATTTAGAATTCAAACTTAGTTCTGATTTATAATACAGATTTAGTTGTAGTTGGGAGGTTTTGGTAAAATTTTGAAGTTCATTCTATTATTGTTGCTGCGTATGCTCAACGTTCAAACGCCTCTATGGAGTTTTCGCATGCATAGAGAAGAGAAATTAGCCATTTTGCCTTAACGTTCGAATGCTCCACAAAGTCGTTCGAATGGTAGATGTTTAATACTTAGCGTTTGAATGTCAGACCTAGCGTTCGAATGCGAGGCCCAGTTTCAGGCAATTTGTGCCATGCCCCGTCACTCGGTCTATGCGGATCGTGGGTGCGTGATGGCCTGCGGCTGGCCACCAAGGCCAACTTACCTATCTTCCTGTACATATTCGTTTAAAATTATATAAAGCTTTCTTTTACGGAAACGTAATCATGCTGAAGAAAATAAAGTATACAAAGTTGTGCCTAATTCAACTATTTACATATATCTTATGGCCAAATTAAATTATACATGCCATGGTCGTACATTACTACATAACGTAAAGCCCACAAAACTAAATCCACATGACGCCTTCTTTTATGGCTCTTCAGATTGGCTACCTCAAATTTTATTTTTGAAAACGTAAGCTAAAAACTTTGTGAATAACAACAGATGCATGAACATAAAATATCATGGATTAGTTTATATCATATATACCATAGCCTGTATCATTAAAATCGTCATGTAAGCATATCATAAAAATCCTTTAACTTAAACATTCATAAATTTAATGCTCACATGCTTTCATAAACTTGATGCTCGCATAGGCATCACATAAAAAGTGTAACAACTCGGCTGAACTGGGTGATCATATAGGTCGGGTGGCTCTTTAGGCCTGAGATATCTCTATAGAGTGAAACTTATTTTACATCCTCCACCTACCTTAGGACGATGTAAAGTGGAACCTATTTTACGTCCCTCACCTATCTTAGGACACTTAGGCTAGATTAATGTCCCACCACAGGGGACCCCGCGTGTTACTATGCTTACTTATCTTGAACATACTTTGATTCTCATATAGAATCGTGCTAGGCATTGAAATCACTTTGAAATCTTTCAAATCATTCATCCATGGGTTTTCGATACATAAGATAATAACATTTGCATACTTTTCAAAATCATGGCATTTATATTGTAACATATTCTTTTAATGCATCGAAAACATGAAAAATATTTGCATATACATAGTACATTTGGAAATACTTTTTGAAAGTACATGATTTTATTTATGGCATCGTGTTACTTTCCTACAAGTGAAGTAAGGAATCGTCAATACTAACTTTAATGGTCATTAATTTACATAATGTGACTCTTGACTTAACTTAGATATCTTCGTTCTAGGTATAACTCTCTTGGTCATGCATCTAAGTAGTGGTTAAGGGACCTAACTTACTTTAATTAACTAAATTAGTTTAAAGTGAAAATTGTCAAAGTTGTCCAAAATTGGTCTTGGCGTTCGAACATTGGAATTGGCGTTCGAACGCTAAGGCTAAAAATTTGGCTTCCGTTCGAATGCTCAACATTGTCTTGGAAGTGACGTTCGAACGCTGGACCGTTTGAATGCTGTTCTTGGGCATTCGAACGCTACCTGCGTTTAGCAACAGGAAAAGTGACTAGTCTTTGAGAATTTTACTAAAACTTAATCAAACTAATCTAGCTCATTCTAGAACTCTGGGGCTGTGATATACAACTCAAGAACACTATCATATTTTTAAATGGACCTTTAATTTAAAATCTAACTTAGTAAATCTAAATTTTAAAATTAAACAAAATTCTAACATACAACATATACATATATACATGGGTTTTTGAGCATATACCTTCCTTTCCAAGCTCCTTTTAGCTTTGTTGAGCTTCTTAAGCCCCAATCTCTTTCTCTTTCCTTCTCTCTTTTATTTTCTTTTCTCTATTCTCTTTTCCTTCTTTCTCTTTGTACGTGTGTGTGTGAAGGAGTGAGCGTGAGTGTTTGTGTGGTTGTGTATATATCAACTGAGACACATGAGGGAGACACATGAGATTTTATCCCATGTGACTCCCTCATTCTAATTTCGTGTTTTCTTTTTTCTTTTTTGTTTTTACTATTGGCATTCGAACGTCCCCTTTTGCGTTCAAATGCTAGGAAGAATTTCTGGCTCTGGCATTCGAACGACTGTTCGAACGCTTAGAAGGATTCATA
>BRYF01000017.1:6030000-6032500 GCA_030159135.1 Actinidia polygama | reverse complement strand
CTGATTCTTTATCAGTTCAAGCCGTTGATTGTTCAATTTAAGTTTGAGTGTTGATTTAACTCTTTTACCTCTTTTGTATGCACAATAATTTTGAAATGCATAGTGCAGTTGAATTATTTTATATTCTATTTTAAACTCATTTTGATATTTTAAATTATTCATATTATAGACCTTATTGAGAAGTTTAATATTGTAAAAAATCACAGGATACCAATCAATAATAATTTATATTAAGATAAATGAGTATATTCATGTATACCACATTCATTTGTTAAGTTATAAAATAGTACCGAATTAAAATTAATTTATATCCGATCAATATAATTTTTTATAATATTAATTTTCACAATAAAATCTATATTATAAGCAGTTTAAATCATCAAAGTAAAATTAAAATGAATTCAAAATACTTGAATTGCATAGATCAATCCAAACATATGAATTGAAAAAAGCTATCCGCATGTATTGTTTTAGCCTGATGCAATCACTTCTAATCTTGAAAATGTGTCTACTTTTTAGTAAATTAGATTTTTTTAATTGACAAATAATGTCCTTCTGAGAAATTTCTTTGCGTCATATTCTCTTTCCTCAACTCTCTCTTTCTCCTTGTCTCTCTCTCAAAATTTGTATTAATTAAAATCTATATAATTAAAATCTTGTAATAAAAATGTATTTAAATGGAGGGTTTAAAATCTCTAAAGATTTAAAATCTTTAGACTGCGTTTGCATCAAATATTTGATTAGAAAAAAAATTGAAAAGAAAAAAGGTAGATGACTCAGTAGAAACAAATGGTTAGATCGTCTAATTTATTTATTTTTTTACCAAATCATTGATTCAAATACAGTCTTAAGTGTTTGAAATCTGTAAATTTCAAATAACACTTCCAAAAGGACCCTTGAAGAATTAATCGAACAAGTGGAATAACATGAATGGTGTTACTGTGTTGTTTCAGTTCCAAATAAAAAGCCAAGAATTCAGGTAAAAAATTATTACAACATTTATTCGACATCATCGTGTCAGAATACAATTACGAACTATCATATAAGTATATTATTGATTTGTAATACCTAGGGCTCTCCAAACAGCCTGAGGTCCGAAGTTCGATGCCCGAAGCCTGGCCCTGGCCCTGGCTCGAAGCCCTGCCCTGTCCTGCCCAGCCCTGCCCGGCGTCAACGGGATGGGCCCAGGCTTAGGGGTTGAAGCTCAAAATGGCCAGAAAAAGCCCGAAAGCCCAGCCTGAAGAGCCCAAAATTCAACCCGTTTGGGGCTGAAAAGCTTAAATTATAAACTTTAAACTATATATATATATAAACTTTAAGAAAAATTAACTTTAAACTATGTATCAATGTATGCTTTAAATATAAATTTTAAACTATATATATATAAACTTTTAAAAAAATTAAAGTGAGGTCGCTTAGGCCTGTTTGGGCCTGAAAAACCCAAAAAGTTCGAAGCCCGAAATCCACAAGGGCCGGGTTTGGGCTTCAAGATACCTCCCTAAGCCCAGCCTGGCCCGGTCAAAGTCAAAGGCCCACGGACTTTGAGCTGAGCCAGACTCGGGCTTATACTATTCGGGCTTGGACCGGGCTGAGCCAGGCCGTTGGAGAGTCCTAGTAATACCTTATCATTAAAGTCAATTGGTATATCCGTTGCAGTAAAGATTTACTAATTCAGCCCTGTTTTGCACTAGATATTTTGCGGGCATGACGCAATCACTCCGAATATTGAAAATGTGTCTACTTTTCAGTAAATTAATAAATTATTTTCAACGTGTGTTTGTAGTTATTTATTTTATTTTTCTCATTTCTTCTAGTTTCCTGAGATTAATCCAAGGAAACTGAATTGTTTTATAATTTTATTGTCTCTGGTGGCTAATTTAATTTTAGCCCTGTGGGCGTCAGCAGAGTATATTTGACGTCTATTAGTCTCTTTTTGGAGAAGTTTCTTTGTTTTTGTACTATTATAAAAAATATTATGCTTTAGCTCATGTTTTTATCTATTTAATTTATCATCTGATGTAGCATAATTCATAATAATTTGATATGATTGAATTAAAAAATGCAAAAAATTGAGTTTTTCCCCATATTTTCCTCACAATTGAATAAGGTCTTTGGGTTAGATTCGGTATTGGTACCTTGCCAATCTCATTTGATTTAAAGCTTTTGGTCCGGTCTCAGGTATGATTTACTATTGTATATGTGTCAATCTAATTAGAATATGCCAAGTTAGCAATGATACTAGCTTTTCCTAACTTGTTTACTCAGATTGTTCTCCTTTCGTCCCGTATTGAATTACCATTATTTAATTTGAGAGTTTCCCAAAATATAAATCCAAGTCAGAAAGTCAACAAATTAAGAAAATATTTAATTTTCGAGAAGGGGGGCTAGCTTTCAGGAGAGCCTCAGCTTGCCCTAGATCTTATGGGTTTTTGTCGCTGCTGCTATGTGTTTTTGGCCCTATTTCCTTTAGCTGATCACTAGTTTTCTAGTTGTAGCATCC
>BRYF01000017.1:5990000-5995000 GCA_030159135.1 Actinidia polygama | reverse complement strand
TATTTTTGTCCAAACTGGTACAACTCAGTCAGAGGCATACCAATCTTATAGTCAAACCGGTTCACCTCAATAATTTGAACCGGTTCACCAAGAATAGAAGGTTTCTACGAAAATTCAAATCGGTTCACCTCAATAATTTGAATCGATTCACTAAGAACAAAAGGTTGCTAGGACCAGTCAAACCGGTTCACTTCAAAAAGTTGAACTGGTTCAAATTGAACAGACGTAATCAAAAATAGCAGAAAAAACACCTTTATCACTCTCTCCCATATCACACTCTCCCACATTACCTTTCTCCCCCTCTCCCATCACATCTCTCTCTCTCTCCGTAAATATATATATATATATATATGTATATACATGTATATATATTTTTTGACATATAGATATTTTACACTTTTTCTCTATATATAGTAGGAGAGTTTTTTTTTTAGTTTTAGTTTTAGGAGCTCTGATAATTTTAGTTTTTGTTTAGTTAATAAACTTTTCATTTTGAGTTCTAGATAGATTAGTTTATAATAGATTCAAATTCAAGCCTTGTTATTTGTAGATTCAACCTATTTTATTATAGTGTGTAAGTTTTCTTTATTTAATTTCGCAGTTTCTATTTATGCCATGTTATTATTTTTTTCTTTTAATATTTAATCTTCATAGATGGGAATAAGTAGCTAAACTCTTTTATCTTGGGATTGATAGTGAAGATCGATTGAAAGTTTTAGATGAAAAAGGGAGTTGGAATTTTAGTTTTTAAAGTTATAATATTGAGATTTGATCATTCTTTATCTCCATTATTTTAGATATTATTGAAAACTTGGTTGATTGATTATGTTCGGCAATGGTTATGCACAAGCCTAGTCTTAGTATAAGCATTGCATGAATTGATGGTATTCATCCTCGATTCTAAAAACCCGATTCAATCTAAAAATTTGAAGTTGAACCAGTTCATCAAAGAACAAAGTATTTTATCACTAAATCTTTCGAATCCAAAACTCACTACGATGTCGAAGGATTTGAGTTATAAAATCATCTCATTTGGAAATTTAAGATCTGAAATATGTTGGAACATTTAATCCCGAGACTTTTTTGCATTAATTTATCATTAACTTTGTTCAATTTATTTACCTTTACTTGGTAATTAGCTTAAACAATCAAACCATTTTCAAAACAATCAGATTTTTATTTTCTTTATTTTTTCAAACTTGCAACAAAAGCACAATCTTGAGAATTAGCTCTCTGTGGAAAAATGACATCGGGACTTTCAAGTACTATGTTGCACTGGTAGGTTCCTGTGCTTGAAAACTGCATTTAGATAGATAAAATATACACCGAAAAGTGCCAAGCATAAAGCAAACTATAAAGGGGTAAAATAGGTTTGCTTAGGATTAATGATCAATTAAAAATTCTTATTCAAAACTTGTTCTAGCCATTCTGATTTAATCCATTCTGATTTAAATCCCAGTCGTTGGATCTTGATTTAATGCATTTGTTCTAGCCATTCTGATTTAATCCCAGTCGTTGGATCTTGATTTGGACGTGCAAAATTAACTTTTTTAAATTTCGATTGACCAACTTTGAACTTCGGTTGTAGTTGAACTAAAATTTCAGTGGCTTGCATTCTTTGTCTATTGAGGGTTTTACAACTTCGGTCGATGTCATTTCCACTTTTGATCGATTGAACTTGAACTTCAGTCGTCATTGTTCTTCAAAATCAGAGAGCAACTTGTTAGCTCTGTTTCAACTTCAGTTGTGCTTTTTCATAACTCTGGTCGACCAACTATAAACTTCGGTTGTTGTTGCACTGTATTTCCAATAAGCACTTTTGCCCTCTGTTTCACTTTCGGCTGTACACCCTTGAACTTCGGTCGACCGAATGTGAACTTCGGTCGTGACTTAACTGTGTTTTTAGTGATCAGATCAGTTGAGAGTTTTACTTTTTTTGTACTTCGAGTGTGCTTCAATAGCATTCGGTCAACAAGTTTGATCGATCGAACTAGTGACAACAGTAATTTAGGCACTGTCTATTTGACAATTTAAGTCATCAACTTCTTAATTTTGGTTTAAGTGTTGATTTATCTTTTCTATCTCTTTTGTATGCACAATTGTATTGAGTATGACTTATGGAGAGTTTCATCTTTCACTTTAATCATGAGTAAGTCTTCATTTAAGACCACTGTTGTTTCTTTTCAAAATTGTGAATTAGTTAGCTTAGTTCTTTCAATTCTTATTCATTTTATCAAACTATGAACATGCTTTTTATCTTACAATAACCTTGTTTATGATTTTTTTGAGTTTGGCATGTGTTAGCTTGTTCTCCATTCCTTAATACGATTTTTAACAAAAATCTAAATTTGATTTAGCTTTTAACCATCGCAATCACCAAAATCAAATAAATATTTATTTCAACAATTCTAACCTAGGTTTTCCCACCCATTGACCGTGGATTTCCTTACATTGGTTATAGAGTCTCCTTTATCATGCTGACCTAGGTTTTCTTACCCATTGATCTTGGATTTCCTTAGATTGGGGAAATGCAAATCATCGATTAATCAAACACATATATAGGAAGACGCTAATATACATCCCGCCAAAGTCATTACTTGGAATATCACTTAAGAAACTCGAGTGTCACATTTTATCAAAGAAAATCGTTAAAATACCACAAGGTGGTATGACACTTACTACACGTGGGCGTAATATTCAATAACCCTATAAAAATGAAGTGTTTTCAAAAGCCATTGCTACAATAGGCATAGCAATACCACGGATTGACATAACATTAAAAAAAAAGGTGTAACAAAGTCATGGCTTGACATAATACTTACCAGATGCAACCGTAACATTTTTTCAAAGAAAGTGTAACAATACCATAAGGTGACATGACACTTATTATATGTGGATGTAACATTCAATAACAATTTGAGTATGCACTGTGAAGTCACAATGTTGAAGTAAAAAGAAAAGATACAATACTTACTCCTTATTTGGGGTGTATGGTGAACCCCCTATTTGATAGCCATTAGATTAGAATTTTTTATTCTAAACTTTTAAATAAATTAATAGCTAATAATGACAACTTGAATTATCGGTTAAACTTACTTTTATGGATCGTAATAGTTTGGTTATGAATCGTATTAGTTTCGTTATAAACTTTTATGGTCATTGTTATGAGATATTTTGTTATGAATAGATTTGTCATAAATTTTATTGATATATTTGGTAATTTTAGGAATCTTTATAGTTCTTTCATGAATACTTATGGATATAATCATAAAAATAATTTATACACTTTAAAGTATAATTGTCGTAGAGCCCATCAGTTAAAGTTTATTTTTATAAATTTAATTAGTTTTGTTATGAATTTTTTAGGTTTGGTTATGAATGATTATATCCATGGTTATTAATTATTGTGGCTGTAAATCATTAATTAGTCATTTTAAAATATTAATTGTCGTGGAACCTGTTGTGGTGGAAATTTGGGATGATCAACCAACATTCAGAATTGTTGTTTAAGCTTGGTATTTAACCTCGGTAATGACCTCGATGACCTACGCAAGAGAACAAACGTTACCAGCCGAGGTGAGGCTGCTACAAACCCCTCTAGTGGAGATTAGATCAAGGCGATCAAGCTAGACTAAGCACGACAAATAAAAGTGTTTAAAGATCCAAGAGTGAGAGAGAAGCTACCCCTTTATGGTAGAAGGTGAGCGGCCTTTTATATATGGAGAACGGAGTGCTGTGCGAAGAGATCACGGCGTGTATGAAGATCTCGGAGTAAAAGTAGGAGAATGTCATATGGAGAATGCATCGCGAATGTAGTAGACGTGGTGAAGATGGAGTCTCACGGAGGAGAACTCGATGTCTTCAAGGCAAATGGCGAGATGGAGACCGAGTGGCGAGCTTACTAAACCGATGAGACATTGGTGATGTGATTTCTGGCGGAGGCAGTCCCGTGTTTGTCTTATCCTCAAGGTGGATGGCGAGATGCACCACCTCGGCCTATCTTTGCTCCTAGAAGTGAATTCCTTACCGGAAGTGTACGGGTCGCGAAATAGTAATAAAACTCAAAGTAAGAGTAACGATTCCACGAGGAGTAATGCCAAGGTGAAGACAAGATAACTAAAATACTCAACTCAATCTTAACTCAATCATAACTTATGCTTCATAAAAGGAAAAATAAAAATCTTGTATTTGTGTTTGATTGATTTATCTAAATCTAAGTTATGAAAGCACTAAAAAAATTAATTTAAACTTATAATAAAAATAACTCGAAATCAATTGATCCAATCAATTAAGTTTTTCGGAATTCCAATAGAGGTTTCATATAACTCAAATCCTTCGACTACGTCATGAGCCTCAGATTCGGAAGATTTAACTTTTAAAAACAATTGTTCTTTTAACTTTCAATTCGTGCAACGAATATACAAACCCCAACTCATGCATAAACGTTATAGGTAACATATATATTGAGTTTGGCATTCATGCATAAGCGTTATTTAGAATAAGTCTAATTGTTATAATCAAGGTCGTGCATCATCGATTCGCGCAACACATATACTGAAATCATCTCACGCATAAACGTTACAAGATAGCGTATATACTGAGGTAGCAACTCACGCATATGTGTTATTGAACATAATCGGACATTCTAGTTTTTGAAAGCATCTAAAATGAAGAAGAAAAATAATAAATATCAAGAAAATAAATCGGTGATACCAAATTTACCTCCATTGTTCATCCTTGATTCCTAATCAACCTTTACAATCGATCCCGAGTTAGGAAAATTTCTCAAGCATGGCTATGGAAAGTACATAAATAAATATTGAAGACATTACGGTAAAAACTTGCATTAAATTAATAAAACTTAAAAGTGTTTACAAATATAATATAAATCCTAAGAGCTCCTATAAAAACTAATTAAAAATCTGTAATAAAACCTAAAAAAAACATATATCATTTATAAAATGAAGAGAAGTATATATAGACTTCGTAATCCGAGTCCT
>BRYF01000017.1:5982500-5985000 GCA_030159135.1 Actinidia polygama | reverse complement strand
GAAACTAAATGAGTTTTCAACAATAAATTGGATGATTCAGAAACAAAGCCAAATTAGTTGCTCAAGGTTACAATCAAGAGGAAGGAATAGTTTTTGAAGAGACTTTCACTTATGGCAAGGCTTGAAGCTATTAGAATTTTTTTAGCATTTGCTTGCTTTAAAGAGTTTAAGTTATACCAAATGAATGTCAATAATGCATTTCTGAATGGTTATCTTTTAGAAGAGGTTTTTATTTAACAACTACCGGGTTTTGAAGATTCTACTTGTCCAAATCATATATTCAAACTTAAGAAATATTTATATGGACTTAAGCAAGCCCCTAGGGGACTTTTTGGGTTCATTGCAAATTTTTACCTATTTATTGTGACAACAAAATTGCCATTAGCCTCACAAAGAACCCTGTGAAGTACTTTAGAACAAAATATATAAAGGTTAGACATCACCTTATTAGAGATCATGTCTTAAAAAGAGAGATTTGTTTAGAGTTTATAGGCACTAAATATAAACTAGCTGATATATTTACTAAAGGCTTGCATGAGGATAGGTTTTGTTTCTTAGAAAAGAATTAGGAATGTGTAATTTTCCTTTATAAAATTTGCAAAATCTGATATGTTAGCATTTCTGTCAATAAAACACTTTAAAATCTACACTTTTGTATCTTTATGATAGCTATTCATACTAATTATTTCCTCTCTTTTTTTATAATGTCAAAGGGGGAAAAGAAATGGTAAGGTATAAAAAATGAAGAAGGAATGGTAAGGTTCAGGGGGAGTAATCTATTTTCTGATGCATTTTCTGTGTTATGTTGTTTGCTTACTAAATTACTAAATTGGGTGTGTGTGTGTGGGGGGGGGGGTATGTTTAATAGAAGCTCTAAATATAAAAAAATAAAAATCTTAAGTTGTCATTATGAGGGAGAGATTTGTTGAGCCAAGGTTACCCCAAGCTTTTTCAAATCTAAGTGTTTGATAGTTTTAATAATAAAAACTTATTTTAAACTTTATTCACCTCATTTTATTTTATTTGAGCTCATAATTCAATAAAGATTATTCTAGTATATCCTTATAATGTTAGGATAGTGTTTCAAGTGTTTTTACTCTAAATTTTTCTTAAGTATTTTTGCATGTTGCTTGTTTCAACCTTAGTATTTTCAACATAACTCTTGTTGTATAATTCTAAATAAAGTGATTCTTTTTTTGTTAGCAAGATAGAACAATGCGCCCAAGAGGGAGAAGAAATGGTAAGGTATAAAAAAAATAAAAAGGAATGGTAAGGTCCAGGGGGAGTAATTTTATTTCTGATGCATTTTCTATGTTTATTTAAAACTTTTATTCACCTTATTTTATTTTATTTTAATTCATAATTTCATAAAAATTATTCTAGTACATCTTGATAATGTTAGGATCGTGTTTCAAGTGTTTTTACTCTAAATTTCTCTTTAAGTGTTTTTGATGGTGCTTATTTATCCTTAGTATTTTTAACATAACTCTTGCTGTATAATTCCAAATGAAGTGATTCGTTTTTGGTTAGCAAGATAGAATAATGATATACATCTTTTATGTTTTAAAAAAAAATTAATTCATTTATATTAAAGGACTTATTAATATTTGTTTTTCTCTATGTATCTTCAAAATTTATGAAATTTTTTGAAGTATGAAAATTCTAACTCTTTAGATCTTTTACCCGAGTACACTCTTTTAGCCGTATCACTTTCTATAGATCTCCAAATAAGGTGATTCTTTATGAATTGGAAATAAAACTCATAGATCTATATGTTTATTGAATTAATAAAAATTTAATTCATTTATCTTCAAGAACCAATTTGTGCTTTTTACTCTCTATTTCTCTTCGATTTGAAATTATGTCAGTTGTTTCTTTTAAGGCTTGTTTTGTCTTGTTTTGATTTTTATTCTTTGAAAATATATTTTTCCTCCTTTGTGTATGCTTTCCGCACTTTCTTTTGACCTTATCTGAATATAGAATGTCCTTTATATATATTTATCTACACCTTGTCAGAATGGACAAAAATTGTTACACCCTTTAAAGAATAGTTCAGATATTACTTTTTCTTTATGTTCATATATTCCATATTTTGATATATACATAGTTGGGAGAACATCCTTACACTCTATTACAACTGGACAAATGCAAAAAGACCATATTGGCCATAGTGCTCAAGAGTTTCTGTATATATACCATGAGTTGTCCTTGAAAAGCTAATCCTGATTTTGAAAGCATTAAAAACTCTACTAAGATTTTGTTGTGTATTTTTATATGTATTCTTGCTGAGAGCTCTTGTTTTGTCATTTGTAAAAGTCTTAGAAATTGAGCTTATTTAGAAGTCTTTTATCCAACCTTTCAGAGGTTTGTAAGGTTGAGATGAGTTTTCAACTTGTATTCTTGAAGTTGTATGAGTGTGAGAAGGAAATAGCTTATAGGTTGAGATCCTAGCTTGCTATTGATTATTCTTACACAGCTTGGAGAGTTGTGTAATTCTATG
>BRYF01000017.1:5972500-5975000 GCA_030159135.1 Actinidia polygama | reverse complement strand
TTGTTGCGGTTTCTAACAAACACACTCGCCTTTTCTGTGATTTTAAAATTTTACATTTTAAGTACTCCTAATCTACATATTTAAAAATAAATTTATTATATTTTTTTTAAAAAAAGTAAGAATTTTTGTTTATTTTAATTGATGTATTGAGAATTTTTTTCAAAGTTGTATCTCAAGCTCCCAAACTTTCTCTTTCTAAATAGCTCTCAAAGGAATTGGAAAGCGAATGATTTTTGACTCCAAAAGGGCTTAAATAAGACAATCCAACCGACTTAGATCGCCACCTGATCGCCACCAAATCGATCGGGGCGAGTTATAACCATCTTTCAATATATCCCGTGCACATAAACCACTTGTCCACTTGCTACCTGACCGCTCAGTAGTCAGTCGAGCGGGTCATCCGACTGTTTGACTATCTATCAAGCGGTAATCCCTGGATGTTCATGTTTTTGGCTTCTACAACTCTCAACCTGAAATTACATTGAACACACTAGGCATGCTAATTGAATTTCTGATTCTTGCTCAAAGAACGCCAGATAAACGGATTCACATCTAAAAACACTCAATTGGTCAAATAAAATCAAAATACAGAGATCAAGATTTGTCACCAAGCTTTGACAATCTCTCCTTGAAGAAATTCCTAGGTCCTCCAATCTCCTCATTTGTCAATGCTTGTGACAAAACCAATTTACATGAAAAACTCATCTCTCAATCCATCAAACTCAACATCCAGACCCTTTAACCTACATAGAAGACAAAATAGAAACTCTACAAGAACCAGTTAGGATACACTAGTGAATCAATTTTATCAAGCTAACTTGTTACATTTTACTATCATTGGTACATTAATGGGTCCCCAAATAAATCAATTAGTATATCTAACGGTGCCAAGTCCTGCCATATAATCAATTAGTAAATAAAAATGGTAAAGGCGTATGGCAAGCATTGTATTTTTGTATATAGGTTAGACTTCTAATATTTTGGGGGTTCAATTTCACTTTTAACCCTTCGAGTTTAATCCAAGTTTTACTTTAATCCTCAAAATTTTAACTTTTTGTCCAAAAATCTAACATTGTCTTGAGCACAACGCTAACATTGCTGATCTAAATCTGTAAGGTTTAAAAACTAAAAAATTCACTTAAAAATAAAAATAAGGATTAATTTTATTTTATCCCTTCTAGTTTAACCCAAGTTTCACTTTAGTCCTAATAATTCTAACTTTCCGTTCAAAAATCTAACATTGCCGAGTACAAGGTTAACATTGTAACTAATCTAATACTGTAAGGTTTACTCCGTTCAAATTAGAATTACAAGAATTAAATTAAGTGGAATTTGAGTAACGACCCGCCCGACGCCCGTGAGACTCCACGCGTCGCCGAGCTGCGTCACGCCGGTGGTCCTTTTCCCTTTACAAATTCTTTTTCTTTAAAAGTTTTCGAGTGCGAAAGCGAAAACATGTATATTTATTTTTGGAGCCAATAAAAATTTAATATTAAATCCATTAATTTAAAATACGTGCCCATGACGGTAGAGAAACTGTACCTATCTTATCATTACATATAAATATACATACATACTCAAAAGACCCCGGACGTTCTAGTCCAGGTTACCCTATATGAATTCATATTCTTTGTTACATAACTTGACAAGTACCACATAAGATTTACATTGTTTCAAAAGACAATCCAAAAATATGTAGATATATCGTTCTACTCCACCTACTTGTCCTCATCTCCTGAAACATTGTCAGAAATAATATTCCTAAGCACATTTGCTCAGCGTGTAACCATAATCTCTAACATAGATTTTATCATACATATCAAAACATGAAAATACCATGGTAGATGCATGTAACATACATAGCGTGAAAAAAGATAAAACATTTAATTTTTCGCAATAACTTATTCAAAATTCATGCTTGTACTTGTAGTTTGACTATATTTGAGTCAACATAATTCTTGAAACATATACTATGCACTATGACCTCCCGTCCTCAGTCGGGTTTGATAACGTAATTTTCACACACTCTTGAGTCGGGGCATGCCGGCCGAGTACCTTCCCGAAAGATAGAAACATGATGGTACATAGGCATATACATACAAAATCTTTTCGAAAGATTCTCATCTAAGCCATGAATTTAATTTGCATAATGTAACATAATTTCATGCGTATAACATAGCATAAAAGAAAAATTTACACTAATTTAGAGATTAAAGTTACTTACTTGTTGCGTTTGTGTTGCGCTACTCTTGTTCGTCGTGATCTCTAGGCTAATTGGATTGATTCCTATATGTTTCATTTATTGACATGATTAGTGTTAAAATCCTTACTTAAGTGTTTATAATATAATTAAGTTCATTTACTAAGTACTAGGATAACCATGGATGTTTGGTTACTCAAAATTTAGTTTTTGTAAAGTTTCTACCAGTCGAGGAAAAGTTCAACCAGTCAAGGAAATTTTAACCAGTTGAGAATGATCAGTAGCTAAAAAATTTCATGT
>BRYF01000017.1:5942500-5945000 GCA_030159135.1 Actinidia polygama | reverse complement strand
GGAAGCATTTTTTTGACTCTTGACATTCTGTTGTCCCTTGTAATATATATAAAAAGGGTAACTCATTATTGTGTAGAGAAAGTACATAGTAGATCAAGAGGTAGAGATGTAGGAAGACAAAAAAAAAATACCGGGAACACTAACTCTTGAACAGGTGAAACTAGAACTGTTTCGGAGCTCGGGTTTGGGTGTTTAGTTTTGGGTAATTTGGTCTCATAATTGTCCATTCTACAAAATATAGTAAATTATCTATTTTCTGTTGACCTATGTCAGTGTGTGCCGAACTATGTAAAACTTTGTGTAATTCTCTCTTTAACGTTTGTATGGTTGTGCTTTCGTTGTTCCCAACAAAAAAGGAAGAGAAGATCTTACGATAGGTTTGGGATTTCAATAAGGAGTACTGGTTTAAGCAACGTGTTTGGAGGAGTTTCTTTCTATTATATTTGTGTTTGCTTTGCATGATCTATTTGATATAATTCTGATGTAAAAATCTGTCGCATCATTTGTATACGATGCATATAGAATAAGCTTATAAATACTACGTATAACGTGGTATAAGAAAATTTATAGGATAAGAACGTACTAATAGAATCTTAACAGGTGAAGCTTAATATGGCCTTTTCTGGCGCAAAGTCATCTTCGATTTAGTTTTTGGGTCAATTTTTCTTGCCCAAGTCGCTCTTTGGGCAGCCTAAGCCGATTTGAATCGTCCAACCCCATCTTCCCATGTCTCTTTATGTCCCTCTCGTGGGCTCCAACTTGAGTCACACTGAGCGGACGTGAGCAGAAACAGGAACGGATTGTATCAATTTTTAAAATGGTACAAAAATGAGTGTGTTTTCAAAGTAATAAAATAAAATAATATATTGAATTTATATATTTATTTTTATTAATAAATTAATTGTAAAACTTGAATATTGTTGATGATTTAATAAATTTGTATATTATATAAACAAACATAATGAACCGATTACTTGAAAAGAAATAAAAATCTCCTAAAAATTTGAGCCAAATTATAACTCAAAAATCATATATTTTATTTTAACTTAGTTACTGTTTTAACACTAACTACATCAGCATCTCTATTCTATTTATATTCTATTAAAATATTAATTTTTTATTACTTCTTTGCTATTTCTTAATTGTATTGTACAAGTTATTATTTTTGCAATGATCATATTATTTCAACGGTAATATTTTTTGAGGGGTAGATTTTTAAAAGGGTCATATTGTTCGAAATTTGTTGTTTCTTATAAAGTATATTTTAAGTATGAAGATATATTTAAGTAAAATTTTAAGGGTGCCCATTTCGAATTTACCTAAAGAGATTTGTTGCTATTCAAATTTGACTAGCAAAACTAATTTGGTAAGTTATTTTGGCTATTCGGACGTGGATTAACAAAACTAATTTTGATGTAAATTTGACTAGCCAAAAACCACATTTGGCGAACTTGACCTGGATGCTCTAACAAAGGCAGATTCAGTGTACTGGCTTGTAGGCTTTTAACCAAGGCTTTGGTCTCAACTTTGAGTTTATCCGCGTTTTTATGGTTTTAACGCTGCAATTTGACTTTTGACTCCATAAATTATTGATTTGTCCTTATATTTTGAGAATTTGTAAATTTACCCCAAATTCGGGGTCAATACTTCCTAAAATTATGTCATTCATGTATAAATTAGTTTCATTGGATATGTATGAACATATGAACAAAGTGCATTTTGTTTTATACGATTGTATCAATCGTCTATTTTATAAAGCGAAATTATAATTTATTTTTGTGTTTATAGTCAGATGAAGTTGATTTTTTAAATAAAAGAAATGAATAATTCTGATCATCGGTGTTGGCTCGGGAGTAGGGCCACGAGAGAGTGGTATGAAGGATTATGAATGGATGATGTGCCCATTTCGATTTGAGTTCCTTCTTTCACGTAGTTTTTGGACAAAACCAAGGGCATGGCCTTAATCAACTTTAAGATGTGTATATAGACTGCCAAGGTTCATCGCCCTCAAAATGCGATATTTCCTTCTCTTTTCCGCTAATCTACACTCCCCCTTTCACAAAGTCCTCATGTACAAAAAGTCTTTCGGGGTGAACTAGCAAAAAATGAAAATTATCAAAAGTGAACTATAAAACTTTCATCTCACTTCTTTTTTTTTTCTTTAATCGATAGCAGATTATATACAAGTATCAAAAATTATATCAATGCTCAAAGTAGAGAATACACCCTATTAGGAAGCCCAACAACACAAACTCAAAACCAAACCTAAGAAATAACCCCATAATAGAAATAATCAACTATTGAAAGAACCCTTAAATGAAGAATAAATAATCAACGTCTGTTTTTGGCGAAGATTAACCTTGATGTGGGTAAAAACAGCGAGACTACTATTAACAAATGATGGTTTCGCCCATAGATCTCGCCATTGATATCACTAGAAATACGTATCCGTCTCGCCCACTCGACAGGAACAACTATCTCTCCCCCGTCTAGTGTCCAC
>BRYF01000017.1:5930000-5932500 GCA_030159135.1 Actinidia polygama | reverse complement strand
CCAAAACGATCAAACATTGTCGGAGAATAACAGAAGCCAATGTCGATCAAACTTCTTCCGGAAGACATTGGAAACCAACTTTCTGATCAAACATTCTCCAGAGAACATCGGAAACCTATCGAGAATTCATAGACTTTTGTTGGTTCAATTTCGGAAGCTACGTATAGGATCTGAAATTGGGGGAAATCTGAACATCAAATATACCCTATCAAACTCCACATCCACCATCGTTGATTTCCCCTCGAAATTTAATCCTAGTGACCTTTTTACCCTTTGGTAATATCTATTTTTCATCCATTTTTATCGAAGTTTGATTTTTTATTTTTGGGTTTTGGGTTTTGAAATATCAAGTTCTAAACTGTGACGGAACCTTTGGTTCATAATCACACTGTTGTGATTGATTCAATTTACGGATTGATATTAAGAATCATCCTATACGCATGTAATTCAGATAGATAAAGGTTTCAGTTAAGTTAACGTTGACGGTAGAAGGAGTGCAGGTAGATTTTTAACACGTGACTGATTTATGTGCTGCCACCTACACAAGGCAGTGGAAATTTCTACAAACTATACCTTAGGAAATCTTTTTTCCTAAAAATAAGGTAATCTTATCATTTTTAAAAAAAAATATAATTCTGGGAGGAATATTGTTAATAATTTCAAAAATAAAAAAGTTTAGCGTTATTTCAGAAACTACCGGGGATATGATTGTATTTATCAAAAACATCAAGGGAGGGGGTGAAATTTACCCTAATTCTTTAATGCTGGGCTAATTTTTTTCATTTTTAGTGAATTTTTTACTATTGATTAAAATTTTATATTTTTTTCAATTTTTTTTATAAAGAGAAATATAAAAATATAAAAATTTATTCAAATTTAAAAAAAATCACCAAATTAGAAAAAAAAAATTGTCAAGTAATAGTATATATATATATATATATATATATATTTTCATTGATTTTTTCTCAAATTAGATACAAATTTTTATATTTTCGAACTCTTTCCATCAAGAAGTGAAAAAATGAAAAAAAATAATCCAACAGTTCAAAAAGAACTAAAAAAAATTAGGGTCTGACCTCAATAACAAAATAAACCTGGCAGTTTTAAATATAATAAATTCAATCATAAAATTTTGATTTAATCACAATTTGAACTCTCTATCGGTCTCTATTTTATTAAAGTTGACAGAACAAACTAATTATTGCAAAAAAATTGAGAAAATAACTTTTTCCAATATTATCACATTTAATCAATGCGATTAAAGCTTATTTTCAAGATAAATTCTAAAAATTAGCTTTAACATTTAACTTCAAAATCGAACCAAATTGCATCGATTTTAATTTAAAAATAAGTTTTAATTGCATCGATTTAAGGCTTTCAAAAACTGATAACTTTAAAAGATATCATTTTTTAATTTTTTGACAACAATTAGGTAGTTCTATCAATTTTAATAAAATAAAGACTGACAAATAGTTTTTAGTTGTGACAAATTCAAAACTCAGGAATTTAATGTATTACTAATGAAACTTTAAGATTTAATCTGGTAACGAGGTCAAACTCTGGTTGTTTTTTGTTTTTTGTTTTTACTTTTCCCAAAATCTAAAAAACACTTGACAAACTGGCGTACGATGTGTAAACACTGCTAGTGTCTATCGCCTCCAAAGATGCCAAATTTCGTTATCTTTAATTTCCATCCAACCCCACCTTTTGCAAAGTCTTCATCGACGAAAAGTCTTGATCCCGCGGATCCGGCCATTTTTGGGTCGACCTCAAAGAAAAGAAAAACTGAACTTCTCAAGTAGGAAATGTTAATTTTTTTTTTTTTAAGTTTACTGATTTACGAGTTTTTTGTTTTGTTTTTAGTGAACTATTTTCTTCGTTTAATAAAAAAATTATATTTTTTTCGGTTTCTCTTTACGAGAAGAGGCCGAAAATATATAAAATTTCACGTAATTTGACAAAAAATCAAAAAATATGAATAAATTGTTTTTTTGGATAAAAATAGTTTTTTTCACTTTCAGTAGATTTTTTTTAAATTAGATCGAAATTTATAATTTTTTATATTGCTTTCAAAAGAGACGAACCGAAAAGATATAAAATTACGATTAAACGATAAAAAATATACAATAAAATTAAAAAATTAAAAAATATATTTGAAAATCATCCAAACGAAGCTAAATTAAATAGTCTAAGTTCCAAACAAGGGCTACATGTCAACTTCCCCTTAAACTTCTAGGAAATTGAAACTGCAACTGATCTGGATAAGTTTAAGCTCTCCTGGATGAGCCCAAGCCCGATCGGGACTCACATGAAGTATCCATGTGAGAATGAAACTCTCGAGTTATCTAGAACTCTTGAGAGTAATTATCTTTTATGTTTTCTTAGTTAGATTAGGATAACAATTAGGTATTTATTTGAAAGCTTGACACCTCCTTCCCTTGGTCGATAAAAAGGAGGGTAGGGTGCTTAGATTTTCTGTGCGGTGTGCTGTGGGCTGAGA
>BRYF01000017.1:5922500-5925000 GCA_030159135.1 Actinidia polygama | reverse complement strand
TTGTAACCTATTTTCTACTTGCCTTTCAGAAGCGATGCCAAATCCCAAGGCTGATTCTTGTGAACATAATTAATCTCCTCACTCATAGCTTTCTTCCATTTACCACCTTCTAGAACACGGATCTCTTCTTGGGAAATGGATAGGATACTATCATCAATAACCGACAAAGGCAATTATATTCACATATCTAGCAAGCTTCTGGATATCTTTATTACATCTACTTGTTGCAATGGATTCTTGTCGCTGCGAAGAACTAATAACTAGAGCTTCAGATTCAACCGAACTACCCCATCTTCACTAACCTCACTTTCAAACTCATAAACACTATGAGGAACCACATAAGTCTCAAACTAGTTTATTTTTCCTATACGCAATGCTCACAAAAGTCAATATTGTAAGTCTTGACACCCTTCAACAAGTTCTCCTTCATAAAGCCTTGCATGAACTTCTTTCCCGCATGGCCTAAATGCATACGCCACAATTTGGTAGTATTTGATGCATCTGCCAAAATATCACAGCAAACGGTAGATGTTACACCCATCATTGTACTCCCTTGCAGAAAATACAGACTATTCAATCGTGTACCCCTCATCACAATCATAGCACCCCCCGTAACCTTCAAAACTCTACCTTCTATGGCCATACGATAGCCTTTAGACTCTAAGATACCCAGCGGGATGAGATTATTCTTCAAGTTCTGTACATACCAAACATCAACAAAGTGAAAACAAAATCATCATGCACTTTCAATATAATTTTTCCTATTTCAAGAGTCTTACAATCATGATCATTATCCATAAAAACTGAACCTCCATACAACATCTTAATGCAAAAGAACCATTTCCAATTGGGACACATGATAAGTATAGCCACAATCCATGATCCATTCATCACTCTCGGCCACGAACGCCAATCCCAACAATGCCAAGTCCAAATCATCATCATCTCATTGTGCTATGGAAGTTTTCGGATTTTCCTTCTTCTCTTTCCAATTCAACTTGGGACAATCCTTCTCCCAATGCCATTTATTGCGACAAAACGAACACTCGCCAATCGCTGGCTTACTAGAACGAAAGGCTCTCTTGAATTGGAATGAGATTTGCCTTTACTACCCTTCGATTTCCTACTATCAAACCTTCCCCTGATAGATAGGGCTTCACCAAATGAGTCTCTAAGGGCCTATTTATCCTTCTTACGATAATCGTTATTCACTAGAGCATTACAGACACAATCAAACTTAATCTCAACTTTCCCATACAACAACATAGGAGTCAGATGATTATACGTATCAAGAAGAGAGTTCAACAACAATAGGGCTTTATCCTCATCAAGGATTTCGACATCTAAAGTTTGTAAATCAACGAGAATCTTATTGTAATCATTTGAGTGTTCAGACATCGATATACATGTATGATACTGAAAACAAAACAGCTTCTTCTTCACAAAGAGACGATTCTCTACGATCTTGGTCATGTATTTATCCTCAAACTTCTTTCGTAGATCCTTCGCTCTTGTTTTTCGCATCATGAAATACTTATGATCCTTCGCTAGACACAAAATGATAGTATCGCACACCTGCATGTTGATGCAATCTCGTTCTTTGTTAGTATAGTCTGCAGTTTTATCCTCCTACAATGCAATATCTAACTCATGTTGGATCAACACATCCCGAACTTCGCATTGCCATATGCCGAAATTGGTCATCCCATCGAACTTCTACACATCAAACTTTGCATTCAATATTGTAGATCTTGAGTTTGCACGGGAGGATGTCTCACTCAACCCAGATTTTTTGGCAGACTCACTAGTCCTCGATTTGGTGGTAGGATCTGTAAAAGACATCTTCTACTATAATAATTAGCCAAAAATAATTACAATGTGAATCCTAAACATCACCCAGAGCTCTAAACTAATTTGTTGTGCGAAAGTATCAACAAAGTTCAGATTATAATTGGCTAAAATATGAGATGAAAAAAAATAATTTATTCAATGCAAACGATGAAAGAAAGCAGGCAAACCAGTTACACAAGATGAGGTATCGTAGCTCGGCAATATACCTACGTCCATAGACAGTCACATAGTCAAGATTTTCACTAATTCAATGTCATGCTCCAAAGAGCTACAATAGATTCACAAAGTGAGTCTCTCACATATCTCTCTAGTGTATGCAATAGCCTCTCTCTTACTCTTCATAAATGATACTTTATATACCCAAGACCTAAGGGAGTTCAAAACTTTTCTAAACTTATAATATGAGGTCCAAGCCAAAAAGCTCACAACCTGAACAGATAATATATAGTGATAACCTAAAAAATTGATCTCAAGGTGTTATAACCTAATTTACAGTGATATTTTTGTATTTTTTTGAGTTTTAAAAGTTTTTTGGGTAAGTTCTGAAGTCTGATTTAAAGAATTTTAGAAGGTTCTTTTTGGTTTGTTATTGGAATGGTCCTAAACTAGTAATGTGTGTAATTAAATGTCAAGTTATTTACAGTTCTAT
>BRYF01000017.1:5900000-5902500 GCA_030159135.1 Actinidia polygama | reverse complement strand
TTTGTCATTTATTACAGGGAATTAATGACCTTAATGTGGTGATAATGGTTGTGTAACTAGAGCCATTAATCTTTTGTACCTACAGCTATTAATCTCACTTTAAGAGACAATATATCATTCATCTCTTATCGGTTTTGAACATTCTTTATATCATTATAAAGCTCTCGCAAAAGAGAAGACACTTTTACTTCGTTTCATAAACATGATAAATCAAATCATCATCTTTTTTTGTTCAAAGTCAAAAGAAATTCATGTTTCAAATCGATTTTTTCAACAATCCCCCACATGAATAATATTGGCCAAAATACACTCACTGGGTTTAGAGAGATCAACGGATACTCTCTTGCAACAAGAAAGGTAAATTTTGGTCTTGAACCTTCTTTTGTGAAAACTTATCGGGTCTACTGACTGAACAGTGAACGTGATGTATTGAATTGTTCTAGCGTTTGTGTAAACCACGACAACAGGTATCACATGTGATTTCTCCAACACTGTATTAGTTCTCACAATTGTGTCTGTTTTATCGCAGGACACCGCCTATCCTACTTACGCTGCAGACAACACTAATTATATCATAAAAATGGGTAAGAGATAATATATCTTCAATGCTCATTTCTAATTTCACCATAATTAGTTATCCCTTTAAACCTATATCTTGGGATCTCTAGTCAATTAGGTAGGATATCCACTATGACTACTATTTTGACATAAACTTTAATTTCATTCCCCTCGATGATTTACGAACATGCTCTCTTGTTAAACCTTTGGTTAGTTCATGGTATTATGTCTACGACAAATGCGTCTAGCCTTATTGTTATACATCTTACTATGTGCTCATCTAATTGCTATTTGACTATCGCAATGTATACATATTGGAGGCATAGGGTTTGATCAATTTGGAATATCTTATTGGAAATTAAGAAGTTATTATGTTTCTTCTCGTACTTTATCCAAGGAAATGTATTTAGAGTCCATTATGAATCTAACAATACACATTTGTTTGAAATATTTCCTCGACATCATGTCCCTACCAAGAGTAAAGACATATCCACTTGTGAATTTTGATTTTTTACTATTTGATGTCCAATTTGCATCACAATATTCTTCCACCATAGCAAGATAATTAGTGTCATGCAATCCATAATCTTTTGTGTATCATAGACACCTAAATACTCTAATGATAGCTTTCTAGTGATTCTTCCCAAGATTACTTGTAAATCTACTCAGTTTACTAACTGAATATACAATGTCAGGGCCTTTGCAATTCATTAAATATATTAAACTATCGATTATTTGAGAATACTACAACTAAGATACTCATTCTCTAGTATTTTTGCTTAGATATAGATTGACATCCACGTGTGTTTTTGCTACATCATCACTATTCTTGTTAAACTTATTTAGAATTTTCTCAATGTAGTGAAACTGTGACAAGATTAGTCCTCCATACATTCTAGTGATCTTAATCGCTAGTATAACATCTGCAATCCCTATATCTTTCACATCAAACTTGGAGGTCAACATCTTCTTTGTACCCTTGATCATGTTGTCATGGCTACCAATTATAAGCATGTCATCTCCATATAGGCAAATAGTGACATATTCTTTTCCAGTTTTCTTTACCTACTTATCACATTCATTGATTTTAAATCTATTTGACAACATTGCATTGTCAGTTTCTCATGTCATTCTCTGGTGCTTGTTTCAATTCATACATAGATTTGCCAACTTGCAGACTTTTTTTTTCTTTTCCTAGAGCTACAAACCCTTTGGGTTGCTCCATTTAAACTTCATGAATTTCCCATTTAGAAAGTCAGTTTTTTAATCCATTTGATGAATTTCAAGATTATTAATAGATGTTATGGCTATTAACATTCTTATGGATGTTATCCTCGTTATAAGTGAATATGTGTCAAAGTAATTAAGATCATCTTTCTGTCTATATCATTTGACCACAAGTCTTGTCTTGTATTTATCAATTGATTAATCCGCTTTTATCTTCCTTTTGAATATCCATTTATACCAGGGACTTTGTAGCAAGAGGAAGATCTACCAATTCTCACATGTGGTTTTAGAGAATGGACTCAATTTTACTATTCACAACTTTTTTCTATTGAGGTGCTGCAGGACAAGACATAGCTTCCTTAAAACTTTGAGGCTCACTTTCTAACAAAAAGATTAGAAAGTCAAGACCAAAAGATGATATTCTTGCCCTCTTGTTGCGTCTAGGTTCATCTTCATTGTTCTCTTCTATTAATCTTTGACCCACATTTTCATCAAGTGTTCTTTCAAAGAACTTGATTCTTGTGCATCCTAGCAAAAAAAATATATTCTCAAAGAAATTTGCATTCCTTGACTTGATCACTGTGTTTTCACGAATGTCGGATATTTTTGACTTGTGCACAAGAAACCTATATACACTACTATTGTGTGTATAATCAATAAAATAAACAATCCACTATGTTTAGTCCAATTTTGACTTTCTTTAGGGTATAAACTA
>BRYF01000017.1:5805000-5810000 GCA_030159135.1 Actinidia polygama | reverse complement strand
TTTGGTTCTAAAAAGGGTTAATTGCAACAAAAATAGAGCTATTTTAGGAATTTTATTTTATTTTATTTTTTTGTCCATGAGCTGCTCACATGGCAATTTAATATTTTATGTTTAAATGATGACTAACGAAAATACTAGAGTGACAACTTTCAATGTTTAAGGTAATAAGTTGATTGGTTTAGGGGGGTTAAGTCACACAGACCAATAGTTTAGGGGAGCAAAATGAAACTAACCCTAATTTGTGACTATCTCCCAGAACCTATTATCTCATTGTATTTTTCTCCAAATTTGGGTTCTATCGCTATGAAAAGGAAGGTTCATGCACGTAAGAAGGTGAAAGTTGAAACGAGAAACATTGTAAGATCACGGCCAGTGCCAACTTCGCTTCCATTATCACGAAGTTTTGTCCATGATAAAATCTTTCTGGCTTGAACTCCATCCCATCGTATTTCGAGGTCATCATGGAGTGCCAAAAGTGGCACTAGAATGTCTAGTCTAGCAAAACTTTAACAGAATGCAGGTCCCATGACTTTTTCCATCCAACACATTAAGAGAATGCTCACGGTGTGAACTGCTGAAAGTAAAATACATGAACTGTATTAACCATTAAGTGTCTGAATTTATACTTAGGGGACTACTCGAAAACGGATCATAATTCAAGGGGATTTAATGTCATTTACACTTTTTTCACGAATTTGCACTCATTTTTTTATCTGTATTAGAATGAATTTATCCAAATATCTTTTTATATATTAAAAAGATTTGAGTAATGTGGATATTTTGTTCAATTTTTAGTTTTTAACAAGCTGACAGTCATTTGATGGCTTGTCGCATAGACAGCTCTTTCTACAATAAATTGTACAAATTAATTTTTAATAAGTTTATATTATCAGTAACCCGTGTTATATATGTGATTATGCAATTTTTAAAATAATCGTACAATTTTTTAATAAATAACAATGCTATTCAATCAAAAATAACTATTTTCACAAAATATAATTAATAGAAAACTATAAAATAAATAAAGAAACACCACGATAAGTATTCTTTTGTTTTCATTCAACTTTACCCGTACAGAAATAGTTAGGTATCTTTTAAAATGTATTTGATTACTAATTCAATCCTAAATCTTCCTCTCGTTCACATCACAATTTATAAGAAGAGACCGATAAATGTGAATCATCTAGCACTCGTAAACAACTACTTACGAAAAGTAACTTTTGTATGATATATAGTATACGAATAACTCGAACAAAACCACAATAAACATATTCTGAAAAAAATAAATATGAAGTGCTAATTCAACCTGTGTATGTTTTTTGTTACACCCTAAAGTGGAATTTGATCCATACGCCTATGTTTTCAAACCAATATCTATTGTTTAATTCTGGATACATAGAAATTCTTCTTGTAGGGTGTGAACATACATGTTTTCAGAATTAAAACATAGAATTTACAAGAAGAGGCCGATAAATGTTTTCAAGCCACCCTATGACAATATAAGGCCATGGCCTCCCCTCCCCCGGCCCCGCCCACCCCCCCCCCCCCACCCCCACCCCCACCCCCGCCCACCCCCACCCAGCTTTTCCATTTTTACCCTTATATTGTAGAGAGAAATTATTTTCCTAGAATATATGTATGTATACTGACCCTCCTAAGGGTAATTGTCATAATGGCAGGTATGTAAATGGAGGAAGAAATAAAGTTAATTTTTAGACTTCAAACAATTCAACAGATTTAGCATGTGAGAAAACTCATTTAGTACACAATCTCGCTCTGTTTCTCCTTTTTCAAAGTTGTCCTAAAAATAAAGTTATTTTTTGTGTTGGTTTCTATTAGGGTTTCAAATAGACAGTTAATTCTGATTCAGGCATAATTTTGATTGAATTTTTTTTTCAGGCTATAATTATTTATTACTTTTAAGTTTTAACTCCACTTGAATTAAATTTTTTTATTTTGGGGGGGAAGAATTAGTGAATACTCCACTTATAGAAGGTTGTGGCATGTTTAATTGGGTTGCGGATTTATCTTTGCGGATAATCCACGATTGCCTTCCTAAAAGTCCACCCCCCCCACCCCCCGCGACGAAATCCTAGCTTCGTCCCTACGTATAATCATTTGCTGCAACTTAGCTTCTGCATTTTTCTAATCATGAAAGTTATGCCCAAGTGTTTATCACAGTTTCTATTTCTTCTTATAAACCAAAAACAACTTTAAAATGTTGAAGAAAGCTGATTTTTAAGAAGCTTCATTTTAATGTTTTCAACTCCTATTTTTAAAAATAATTAACTTACAACATAAGTTCAACTATGACAAACACCCACAACATCCTTCCTTTTCTTCCCACCCTGGCAAGTGATAGACAAAACTGTTAGGTACTAATTACTTTCAAACGTAGATAGGCTTGTCAATGAATCAGATTCGAAAAAATCTAAATCCATTAATAAAAATCCAATATAAAAATTCATATAATCTAAATCCAGCTTATCCATATTTTTTGGACTCGAATCCAGCCAACTTTTGAACCCAATCCAAGAAACATTTATAATTTTTTCTTCTATTTCAAAAATTCAATACTTTTTTTGGGGGGGAGGGGGGGTTTAAAAAATACAAAAAAACAAATCCGATTGGATTTTGGGATCGAATATTCTTTTAAGTCAGATTCGGGTTCATATTAAAACCAACAGATTTACTGTCTGGAATGGTATCAGATTTGAATTTTGACAGATGTGATCCGAATTAAATGTTAACAAACTTGGATTAACATTGGATAACAACTCTCATGTTACCCTCCACTATTCACACCAACCACACATAGGGGCGGAGCTAAGATATTAGTTCAATGGGGTCAAAATTATAAAATTATATATAATTACAAGATAATAGTATAATTTTTTTTAGTGGGGTCAAAATAGTGCATTTTTTTTTCATTAGGGTGATAGTGTAATTTTATGTGGACTTATAGTATAATTTTTTTTCAGTGGGTCAATTGACCCCACTTACCCCTTACTCCCTCCGCCCCTGACTACATACACAAGACAATAAAAAATTTACATGGTTCGGCCAATGATGCCTACGTCTACGGAGAGAAATCAATAATCCACTACTCGAACGAACAAGATTACAAAAGGAAGTGATCCAATCTCTCTCTGCTCAATTCTCTCTCTCTCAATCTCTCTCTGTCTTGCCTCTTTTTTATGTCACCTATTTCTCTCTAAGCATATCAATCTTACAACCCTACCATCTCTTTTATAGATTAAAGAAAGAAAGTGGTAGACTTTCAATAGAATACTTAATTGTTATCATTTCTAGCTAGGAAAACGTATCATAACTAAAAGATTGACTCACGAGTTATAATTATTTCAAGAGTTGTAATTAACTTGAGAGTTCTACTCCCACATGAATACTACATGTGGGTCAATTGAGTATGGACCCAAAGATGTGAGCTGGACACAACAATCTCCCTTTCTAGCCCATTGGAAGGTAAATTTGATGTCTTCAAATTGATCATTCTGACAACTTTTGGTCATGCTCCCTCATAATATCTGCACGACAGCATTCAAGAGATCTCGCCCTCATCAACGGGCTACTTCACTTCCCACCAAAGTATATGCACCTTCACAGCGAAATGCCCGTACCTCTTTATCGAGGTGCCCCCCACCCACCTATTGGGGTGCATTGCAAAGTACATCACTTTGCGAGTTATAGTAGCTCCATCTCTTATCCCTTGTGCATACAACTGGAGAGATCACAACTACTAATCAAATCGAGAGACTTGTTTCAGCGGCGCCACATCCGACGCTACATAGCTCCTCCAAATCGGCATTGTCTCCTTTCTCTAAGCTTATAACGCTTATAACTAGACATCCTTCACTAATTGCACCACTTGTTGTCTACCAGACTTTTGCACAAATCTCCCTGCGCTATATACCCCTATGGATCCTCCAAACACCCCAATGCTTGCTCCACATACCTTTGTGCAATTGTTGTTTTTGTCCATTCTGCTTGCTAGTGCCACTGGACCCATATCTGACAGTAGATTCCCCTGTCTGAACACTACCTTGTAGTCGGTAGTATAGTTTCTCAATCTTTTTTCCTTACAGCACGTCCTTGTTTTCCTTGAAAACTCTCAAATTTCTCTACTAGCTGTCAAGTTACAACCTTTCAAATCTAGCATACCGATGAAAATTATTTTTTTTCGCAAACTAGGAATATGCCTTACCTCGATCAACGTCAGAGACCTCACGTCTGCCATGTAGAACCAGATTGCTCCTTTTGCCAACAACTTTACTCACTATGTTGTTCGATATCCATACAAGTCCTCCATCACTTGTTGCATATGCAGAGAACATCTCTTTGTGTCTGCACAAGTGGTAAACATTACCTGAATTCAAAACCCAATCTAATCTTCCACTTATGCAACTAAGAGAACATCACTCTCATACCAGTCATCACTAATGTTGCTACATCTAAAGACTGATCATTCTCCATCTTTGCTTTATACTTCAGACAATTTCTCTCTCTTGATCGCAGTAAAAGCATGTAAAAGTGCGACATCTCGACTGTGACCTTGGTCGTTCTCTGCTAGTACCCCTTTCATGACTTTCTTCCATAACCTCAATCTAATTCCTTGCTTCCCTCTAAGACAAGGACTCGAGACTCATCATTATTCGTCATACCCATCTCTCTCCTTCATGCCTCTCCATTGAATATAGCATCCTTGACTGCACTCATGGTTAACTTCTCATTCGGTGCTGAATTGCTGAGAGAAACTGTAACGACCCATCCCATTTTTCTCTCTATCACAATAGGCCGTTAATAATCGTGTTCATTTATATACAAATCAAAGCATTATTTTTCTCAAATTTATATTAGTCTTCAAATGTTTACTTTTAAAATGTCTCATAACAAATTTAATATAAAATTATCAAAAGTCTTCAAATCTTTTATCCAACTTATCTCGTATTATCCGATTTTTACGTACATCTGAAAAATTAATT
>BRYF01000017.1:5780000-5782500 GCA_030159135.1 Actinidia polygama | reverse complement strand
GTTCCATTTAGCTATTTTTCTTTTGATTTTTTCAGTTCGTCGTGATTAGGAGAACCGAAAAGGTAAAAAAAAAAATTAACATTTTTTAAAGAAAATGTCCTAAACACAAAATTTAGGTAAGGTGAAAATGAAACCTTTTCAATAATTTTTGTCTCAATTGAACCTTCCTTTTTAGAAAAAGAATAACAAACAAACCGAGTGAAATTCACTAAAAGTAACAAGATACATTAATCTGAGGCAAAAAAAATATCTATAAAGTCAACTTAAAATTGGAAATCAAACACCTACTGTAAGAATAGTATGACTTACTTGGATCTGTCATGCAAATGAGGCCAGAGTTTTTGAAATCACAGTTCCATTTATTCCTTCCCTTACACTGATAATAAAGATTCATTACCATGGAAGCATGGCTGATGAGATTGTCCGGAGAAGAGCAAGGGCAGCCCTTTTGAAGGGTCCTGCAGTCCACCTGGGAACATGCATAGTTGATATTCTCAAGAAGAGTTGCCTCATTGGAAGATGGCTTGGCCACACACCAAGTTTTCTGCAACACAATTTGGGAAAATTTACACAAATCAATCTAGAATTTTCATTTTCTTTCACTTTTTGTCGGAAGGTGCGTGAAGAGGGTCAAAGATTCTCTGATTTCAAAAAATTGTTCTCTATTCCAATGCGCTCGTATTAAGGATTCAAAACTCAAAATAAATTTGTGCTATAGAGTTTTAGAGTTAGAGTTTTATAGAGTTTTAGGCTTAGTTGGGAACTAGTTTTTTTTTTTTTTTTCGGCTAGCTTTTCTTAAGTTTATAAGCAAAAAAAATCAGTCATAATTGGTTTTTTTACTTTTTTATTTGTTTTTTTACTTATTTTTAGCTAAAGTAAAGCCATAAAAGCAAAAAATAAATAAAAAAAATATAGTATCTGGTGGGATGGGCCAATGACACTTTATCCCCAAAACTCTTTGTACAAAGTAGGGGTGCACACGGGTCGGGTCGGGTCAGATCGGGTCGAATATGTGACAGACTCGGAATCGACCCGACCATTCACGGTTCTCTATTTTTAAACCCGGAACCGACCCGAGAACTGAGGAGAACCGAACCGCTCGGGTCCGATTCAATTTCTCGGTTCTCGGGTCGGGTCGGATCTTCGGTTCTTCCTAAAATTTATATAGAACAGGTAATAATCAAGTGTGCATGAGTGCATTGTATATCTATACGATTGGTTCTAGACTTAGGTTCTTGAGTTGGGTCTCGGTTCTCGAGTCAGGTCAATTCTTGGTAAAACACGGACGCGAGAACGAACCCGAATTGGACGGGTCTAAAATTTTCAGACTCAGAACCGACCCGATGGCATGGTAGACCCGAATCAACCCGACCCAATGAAGTCGGGTCAGATCAATTCTCGAGTCCAACGATTATTTTGTGCACCCCTAGTACAAAGGGACCTAAAGTTTTAGCATGTAGGATGTTGTGGGGTTGGCCAATGACACGCTCTATTCCCCAAATGCTTTGCCTATATTGTAATGGGCTCGAGTGCAATTATGTACATCAAGCTATAAGGTGAGTGAAAATTACTCACTTGCTGATTGGTTGAAATACACAAATTTTCTTAAAATAACATTGAGTTCCATTTAAAATATTGGGTTTTGTTTATTTTAATCAATCAAAAAGTGGACAATATTAATTCACATTGTCGAGTAGATGAACACAATTACAATCAAAAGCAATTATAGCCTTCAAATAAATAAGAATTTATAAAATAATACATTGAATTTGAAAGCAAGATTGTGTGATTTGAATTACATTAGTACAAAGAGAGCTTTGGGAATTGAGGATGTAATAGGGTGGGGGTCTCAGAGAAGGGGATCTAGTGTGAGGAGCTTGAAATTACCTGTCCAATCACCACCTTTAAAGTTCCAACTGCAAAACATTACCAGGGGCCCAAATTAGTTGTTTAGTTAGATCTACTAAAATACTGGTATAAACCAAGAAACCCAGCATGCATAAAACTCAACTCATTGCCATTTAAATCTCCAACTATAAGAGACTTCTAAAATTAACCAATTAAGGAAGCCTAGTAGAGATCTAAGGAAACTTAAACTCTTTTGAAGCAAATAGGACTAATTTGTTTATAGGATATGGGAATTTCAGAAATCCCAATTCAGATCTAAAGATCAAAGCATGATTTGATAACTAAGCAGTTCAATCACATGAAAAGTAACGCCACCCACATAGAAACTACGAAGGAGGTCAAATTAGGAAAGTGCAATGCAGTTAGTGCAGAATCAGCTTTTTCAGGGTAGTGAATTAGGAGGCATACCTGAAATGGAGAAAAAGAGGAGAAGAAAAAGAGAGAGAGCAGCTACTTTGGCCATTGTGATGCGAGTGAAGTGATTGTTTTGGGTTTTGGGTTTTGAGTTTTGGTCTTATAGGAGGAATGGTGGGTGGGTTTTTCTATGTGAGAGGACAAGATTGAGCAAGGCCAACGGGGAGTCCAATTTTG
>BRYF01000017.1:5715000-5720000 GCA_030159135.1 Actinidia polygama | reverse complement strand
AATCAAAATAGGTAATCGTAACAAGAATGTAGAAGGGGGAGAAAGTTTGGCTTCCGCCAAAATTAAAGAAGAAGGGGAGGTAGAAGTTTGGCTTCCGCCAGAATCAAAGATTGGAGAGAAGAAAAACAATCGCTATTTTTTTAATTATAATCATAATATGCCTTCTATCATAACAAAACATCATTTAAATAAAGTAAAAACTAACCCTAAAATAATAAATAAATAAATAACCAACTAAGCCCAAAACAAATAGACCCAAATAAAATAAGTCCTAATAAAATACTAATAAATAAAATTAGTCCAATGGGCTATGCATTAGGTTAAGTGGGCAATCTACTATCTAGCCATAATGAAACTGGATACTCTTTTCTTGAATTGCATCTATAAACACGGGTAATAGTAATTCTGAATCCGATGTCCCCACCATTAGGTGGTTGCTTTTTTTATGGATTGTTGTTTTGTTTGAATATAAATCCGAACCATTTCTGTTACAGATGAAGGGTTTTGTAGCACCCCAAAGTTCAATCGAAGCAGCCGTGGTTCTAAAATGGTGAGCGAGGCCCGAAAGTAAAAAACTTACTGTTTAGGAATTGATTTCTGCAAAATCAGGTTCTAATTATCGATTTCTTCTTTCCGCAGATCTTCAAAATCAGTTCCTAACCCCCATTATTGCGGTTCAAGTAGTGAGTAGGTGTTTCCGATTTCAGGTAATTGGGTAATCCCCATTGTTGTTTTCTTCTTCTTTTTTTCCTAATTTGATTAGAGCTGAAAATCTCCTGTCTATTATTTATGTACCTAGATTACCCCAATTAGTTGTTTGGATGTATATGCCTGTATTGTGTGACCATAATACTTTTTTCCAACAATGTTTTGTGGGGTTCATATGTGTCTTGGATAGTAGATTGCTTTTCAATGACTCGAAGGAGCTAATTGCCAATTCCTAAATACATTGAGGGAGTCAAGTGTTTGAGCTCAAACATTAAGAAGAAATTCGAAAACAGTTACTGTAATTTATCCTAATTGTAATATATGTTACGAATAGTTGGGTGTATATTATTGACGGGTGGATCATAAAAATAGTTTAGTTACGTATTGTGGTGATTTAGTTATGCATAATTGGTATTTTTGTTGAATTTTTTTGCGGTGTGCAACTATTACGAAGTTTTGTATTTTCTTTTTATTATGATTTATGGTTCATGATATATATAAACAGAAAAATATACAAAAAAAAGTAAGGGTAAATTACATTGACCTCCCCCGAAGTTCTGAGTTAATACACAAAGTATCCCTGACGTTTAATAAATTACAATGACCTCACCTGAGGTTTGGAACTGGTAACAGATTCTCCCATTTTACACTGACCACATCTGAGGTTATGGGTTAATACACAAAACATCACTGACAAAGTTACTTCTTTTTGTCTTTTTTACAAAGGATGTTGATTTGACGTTAGGGGTGTTTTGTGTATTAACCCAGAACCTCAGGGGTGGTCAGTGTAAAATTGGGAATCTGTTATAAATTTCAAACTTCAGGGGAGATTACTGTAATTTCTCAAATGTCAGAGGTACTTTGTGTATTAACCCCGAACCTCAGGGGAGATCAGTGTATTTTACCCAAAAATAATAATTATATAAAATGATATGGTTTAATTGAAATGTCATATAAATACGAAAAGTCATCTAAATGTCTTTTAATTACGTTATTGCAACTGTCACACTATTTTGGTGACAATTTTTGTATTAATTTTATGTTAGAATAACATTTTTCTTTGGGAAGTATTTTATAGTTAGTGCAGTCTAGCCCATAAAAATGAAACATAGTGCTCTTGAAAATTAGGGTCATTTTAATTACAAGAAGCTGCTGGGATTCCATCTTTTGACTATAATGATATGCTTAGATCTTGTATTTTTAGGAGGAAAACAAAAGAAAACAAGAAAGGTAGATTAAAAAAATGATAAATTATACTTTGCCCTTTTGAAATATTAGTGAATTTAACTGTGTCCGTGTCTGTGTCAATATTGCCCAATACGTGACATAGTGGCCCAAGAACTGATCGATGGAGGTCTGCCCATTGGCGAATTCAAATTACAATGGGGGCTTCCAAATAGTTGATGGAAAATTCCACGTGGTAGGTTCCTGATCCAAACTCAAATTGACTCGAGCACACGACTGGCGGAGCGGCCGGTGATAACTAGCCTTGTTGAGGGGCGCGTAAACGTGCACTCATCATGCGGGGTTTCATTCCCCGCCCCACCGCTAAAACTTTGAATTAACTTGCTAACCCAAGAGTAACTCAGAAATATGCTAAAGAGGTTTCTCACTTAGTCCCTTAATGTAGGTAATTTTATGACATTGAACGTGAAAGAATTCAAAATTTTTATTTTGCCCTCACTGTAAAGAGGGAAAAATATTTCCATTTGTTAGTGATAATGCTATACTCTATATTCGTGGGTTAAATAGCCGGACTGAAGGGAGAAGAAGGGAATGAAGAGGGAGTGAGAGGTAAAGAGCAAATACAAAGAGAATCAATTTCATTTTTGTTTTATTTTCCTTTTGCTGAACAAATCCAAGATCCAACATAGTATAAAGAAAATAAAGTGAAACTTATTTTACTTATGCAAGTTATTCCCTTCTAAATCACACGAAGCGAACCATAGGCAAGTTTTTACGTGGAAAGCCAATTGACGAGAATATAAATCCTGCTATACTTCATACAAACAGTTGCAAAATGTCGTCATCATCTTGTTCTATTTTACAATCAATCAAATTGTAACATCTTTCCCAGTAACGAGTTGCCTATGTTGGAAATTTATTCATTTTGATATGAATAAAGTGGAGCGTCCAGAGGGTTGCTTAAAGTAACCGAATAGTCACATCCGAATTCGTTGAACCTGGACAAAACAGCTCAAAGGGTAGCTGTTATACCCTCGTGAAGTGAAGCTTATGGCTCAATTCATGTCAACAGATTCAGCAACTCATCAGTCACTTTGATTATATATATACACTGAGGTTCTTGTACCCTCGAAACACACAATTTTCATACTTCTGCAATTTCGTTTTGAGAGAGACAATTTACTCGGTAGTGTTCCAACGTACGTTGTATAGTCGTTTTATCCTGAGAAGAAGACGTTAGCAAAATCTACAACACCCTTTGTAGGCAACATATTTTTCTTAAAAAGACTTCGTTTGCAGGACTCGACTCGTTAAATCTGTTTGTATCTCGTTCTTAGTATTTTGTTGTTTTGTATTTGTATACAATTTGTTATCAATGAAAATTAGGCTTTAAAATGTTGTGTTTACCATATTTTTTTTCCAACAGTCTACTCTTTGTAACAAACGACATTGTTTGCCTTTCATTGAACCTTGCACGTATAACAAACCGATTCTATAACTTCAGACAATTCAGAAGACGCATAAGCTGCTTTATTTTGTTTGGCTGTCTGCGTTGTTTCGCACTTCTTAAGTTGTGACATTCATTGCATCTCTCACTTGTACAATATATTCAAGTAGTTCAGTCATATAGTAAGACCTTAAATAAAAACTAGTCTGGAAATGAGTAAAAATACATACAACTGAAACAAGTGTCTCATCAGCTTCGGTGCAAATTCGACCCTTCTGGTATGCTTGGTTGACTCGGGCACCTACTTCGGTTTCAGTTTTAGGGAAGCGCTGTGAACACGTCCATTTTTTAGTATCAAGATTATACCCAAATAAATGTTAAACAAAACCCAATTACAAGGAGAAAAAGAGGGAGGGGGGCGGATCTGCGAAAGTAGAGAATTATCTACCTGTTGATACAATAACGCTTTCCCGTGGGAGGTGGGCCATCATCGAAGACATGCCCAAGATGAGCATCGCAAGCTGCACAAAGAACTTCTTGGCGTGGCATGAAAATAATTGACAAGTCCAATTTTGACTTCACATTGTTTCCTACGGTCTCATAATACGATGGCCAACCAGTTCCACTGTCAAACTTAGTTGATGATCTGAAGGACAGACAATGGCAATCAGAAATGCAAGCAGAAGGTCGGGAGAGAAAAAAAAGAAAAGAAAAAACTCCATAGTTCTTATATAAATGGCCACATTTCATGACAGATTTTGAGGGTGGGATTGGACTATTAGTCCTGTGAGATCCACTTTAACATGTTTCGGTGCAAAAATTAAACTTTGGACTAATAGTCCGAGGTTAATCCAAAAAAAATAGAGGATTAGGAATCCCACGGGGGGTTGGCATTACTAATCCAATACCATGGGATTATTAATCCAAGGAATTTGGGATTGAATTGTTAATCCCATTAAATTGAAAGCTGTTATCAAACATGGCCATTAGGTTTAATAGAAGTTTATTACTTACTCAAATAGAGGAGTGTCACAACAGATGCAATGATAGGTCCCGGGAGTTTTTGTGTTCCAATATTCCCTGGGGAAAGATTGAAAAAGCAGATGAAATAGATTAGGACAGAAAATGTTGATCTAATTCAGTCATAAATGTGCAGATTCAGCGATGAAGTTCTATGTAAAGGTTAGAACCCAGACTTGAAGCAGATAATGCGTATCCTTGTAATTGTTATCAAACCCCTTCCATTTTCTGAATACCAAAGTACACAAGATTGCAGAAGTTTCACGAGGAGGGTGCCGTTCTTGCTATAAAGAAAGACATTACATTGCACTTGTCAACTTACTAGTGCATACCCTTTTATTAAGTCCAACCCCAACAACCTAACACACTTAGCTTGAATGAGACCTGCAGCATTGCAAACTTTGAGACCTGTTACCTGCCACAGAGTAACTCAAAGCTGCTGGCTTATCATTTTATTTATGGCTCAAAAAGACGAATTCTCTAGGCTATGTGATACGGGAACCAATGGGTGACTAAGGCCGTGGTTAGATCAAGGATTTGGTGGAGGAAAAAGAAAAGGAAAAGTTGAAGGATCCGACGGTTTAGATTTAATATTTTGCCTTTACTTTTCTAAGATTGTGTTGTGATTAAGGATTTTGTG
>BRYF01000017.1:5650000-5652500 GCA_030159135.1 Actinidia polygama | reverse complement strand
AGAGTTATTAGAGGATGATTTTTTTACTGTAATTACGGTTTATATTACATCGTGGGACTACAATAATTTTGTGATGGAGAATGTAGTTTGAAAAATTTCAAGTCCATGTTGGCAAACTTGCAATGTCGCAGTTACGGAGTCTTTGAAAATCTGAGAAATGTTGGGGTCAAAAAATGACAAAGAATCCTCTTATTATAGGATCAGTGTGCAGGCTAATGCCGCTAATCATTAAATCCTCGAGGGGAATAGGACTGAAGTCCATAAGTTTGTCACTACAGCAGACACCTAACCCTTGTCATTGGAGATCCGAATAAGGTTCAATAGGTAATAACGAAATTGTTGGGTGACTGGGAGGAGCACTAAAATTTAAAATTATAGTGGAATTCCCTATTCCTATTCCTATGGTGATATTCCACCAATACTGTGATGATTTTAAAGAAGAGCTTAGCTCTATATATGTCTGAGGTAGGATTTCTACAGGGTGTTGGTCACATATCACCCTTGGAGGATACACCTATATAAGTTCATCAATGGGGTCGCTGCTATTGGAAAGTGGGCTAATCCCTAAAGAATAAAGACGCTCTTAGAAACTAGCTATGCGCACATGACAGTCTAACGTGCAAAACCGTTGTGGTTGCCCATACTCTGTGTGTGGTAAGTGAATGTTTGAATTCAAGGAGCTAGTTCAAGATGTTGTTCACTACGGTTTCTTCAAACTAAACTTGCTTACACTAAGTGTAATTCGAGTTCAGAAGACAATTACACCCATTGCACGGTAAAATCACTCATATAAAACTTTAAATATGTGGGGGATTGTTGTTCCTAATTTAAAATTTTATTTTTTATATTTTATTTATTTTTTATTAGTCTTTATGTAGTTTATGTCACCCACAAGTGATGGAGAATTTCTCTCATGTAGAGAGCCACTACCCAATTTCTCCTCATAATTCTCTAGGTAGCGAGGTATATATATTTCTAACGTAAACTTCAACAAATACACAGAAAACCAATGTCTTTTTTCTCCTTCTACACACACAAAACTCTTTATCTTTTCCTGTACCATAATACATTGTCTTCCATTAAAGCTCCTCTAGTTTATTATTTTGAGTGATATTTAATTTTGTAAATCAAACCTATTTAAAGAGTCGGGCAACTATCGGTTCACTTTGCTGCAAAGAAGTGAACTTGAAGGTCGCTGTATCTTGGGAAAGAAGTACCGGTCAACCTAGTGCAAACGGGAGTGTACCGTTCCTAAGGACATGCCTTGACCACCCCACATGCTTTTCTAATCCTTTCTACACTAGACTTGATTTATTGTTTTTGTGGTTTATTATAATTTAAGTAAATGCATATTTTATGAGAAATCCCTAATCTAACATAAATTCGCCTGAGAATCTTAAAAACAAATAAAACAATAAAAACGATAGTTAAATCCTCTTAAAAAAGCAACAATTCACGAAGAAATTAATTTACATATCTACACATATAAACCCCATATATCAATATGCATATACACAAGCATACATCCAAATCAGGGGCACGGGGACTGATATGTTATTTGGACTCTTGACTTTTATCTTGTCTGATTCTGTTCCAGAAATCATAAATATACAATCCATACATGATAGTATTAACCGAATAACAAACAATGAATTGGAAATTTCAGGGTTGAAGAGTAGATCTTGATGAACTGAACCCTAAACGACGAAGTGCGTTGGCATCGCGAGCACACAACCGTACAAAAACCCTAGAAAAGTTCGAACACGGACCATACCTTTGGGATTGTGGAGCTCTCGAGCTAGCTTAGCTGTGGTGGCCAGGTTTGGGAGAACCAGAATGTATACGTGTTCTTTGTTTACCCGAGCTCGAGACTATATAAACGGGAAATTTACGGCCAGTCCTCTTTTCGGGACATATTTGCATAAAGGACCGTAATTTTCATTACATTCAATTTTTTTGCCCGTGAATTTATTCAAATGTCCATATATATAGTAAAAATATTTAAGTAAATGTGTAGGTATTTAAGTAAAATCACCATAATAAAGACAAAAAATACAGTGCAATTGAAGAAAAAAGAGTATAAAAATCACTACCCATAAAGTCACACTTTAAAAATTTATGAACTTCGCATTGAAAAATAATATTGATAAAAATTTATAATAAATAAATAAATAAATTAGAGACAATACATTTTGTGCAGTGCATACTCACATATGATGGGGCTTCCAAAAAAATGGGTATCGACCATAGTTGAGTATACATTGTTCAGGTACTGTACAAAATATATTATTCATAACAAAACTTAATAATACTCTGTATGAGTTATGAGGAAAGGATTGGGACGTAACTTTCCTATATAAAGACTAAGGCACCATTGACTAAGGATGGGATCGAATCGAATCGAATCGTACTAATTAGTTCGGTTTTATGATTTGGTTGTGGTTTAAAAAGAAAGAGAGAATCGGTCTATAATATTTGATTTTGAAGTTTTATATTAGAA
>BRYF01000017.1:5597500-5600000 GCA_030159135.1 Actinidia polygama | reverse complement strand
CTATTGCTTCTGCGGCGAATGCTTCAGTAGAGGAGAGCCCGTGAAGGTTGTGTGTAATAGGAATTTGAAGCTAAGTAGATGACATAAACTGGGTGTCTTTTTCTTCCCCAAAAGCCATGATTATGTGTCAAGCATACGCAGAAGGGGTTGTGGGTCCTCTAATGTGAGAAATCTATTATTCCTTATCTCTAAAGCTGTGTTTTTTATCAAGGATTTTGTGAGAAAAATGAAAAAAGCAAATGAAAAAAATTAGAGAATTCAATGGTTCTAAACAGTTGAATTTTTAAATTATTTTATTTTATTTTTATTTTTTTCTCTCACCAAATTCTTAATCAAAACACAACCTAAGAGCATCTCCATCGGTTATTGTCATTTTGGTAATGCTAAAGTTATTTTAGGCCAGTTATATACATTGTCAAATTACTAAAAAACTAACAATCATGATCTACTAGTGAAAAGCCATTTTAGCAAAACCAAATTTCGTGTCAATTTTTCACCATTTCACTTCTCAAAAAAATTTAATGTTCGTGACTTAATAGAGTATTTCTTGACAAATTAAATGTACAATTTTGGCAAGAGTTTTACCTAACGAATGAAGAGGATTGTTTAGGGAAGTTTAGCCATAAAATGGGTTTGGCAGATCCTAGCAAACTCTATCGACATGGCCATAACTTGATCATGCTATACCCAGAATTTTTACTCAAAAAAGTACTTAGGATTTAAAACATATGGATCAGATTCATTCATAATAAGATCCGTATGACACTGGTTTTGAATTTGTACCATACACCATAAATAAAATTATGAGTACATAGTAACTGATGAGGCTTCTGTTTTTCCAATATCAAAAATTGTGTCAAAGTTTTGTCACAGTTTCTGTTTATGAATAAAAAATAATTTAATTCTTTTAAAAAATATATAATTTTTTAAAAGTTCCATTTTGATACTTCTCAACTCTTCTTTTAAATTAATCAATTGTTGACATAAGTTGACCTACGACAAACACCCTCACTACATTAAACAAGCATGGCACTGTTGTAAACTAGTCTCAAATTTAAAAATATATATCACGATCAATAACTTTATGAAGGTCATAAAACTCTGTTTGATTCAGTTTTCAAAATCAGTTTTATAGTACAAATTTTTAGAAACTGTTCTTGTATCTGAAAATTTTGAAAAATGGTTTAGTATTTGAAAAATACTTGTGTTCCCGTGCTAGATTCGATAGTTTACAAAGGACAAAGATGAAATCGAGCACCGAAATCTGAGAATTCTTCTAGACTAATTAAGATCTGATATACAATCAGTGATATTCAATTTGATCGAAGTATATGAATGCAACAAACTGATGCCACAATCAGAGAAAATTATATTTAACAAATTACATGTTCACGTAAATCATTACATACATTTCCAATAACAAAAACGAAAAGGTATAAATTCAACCAGATCCATGATCGAATCAAATTTCAGCTTCTAATTTAGAGATGAAATTCTGAATCAATTAATAGAATTAAATTCTGAATCAATTCTCTACCGATTTTATACATTCGTCAACTCAATAACTACAACTCAATTCAAGCCCTACCTTGTAACTGGTATATTTGAAAAAATACATTATTAGCACAGAGAGAGAGAGAGAGAGAGAGAGAGAGAGAGAGAGAGCTAACCTCTAGATTGCTAAAACGTTCAACGACGAACTACTGCAGAGGCTGCATTCTAAGAAAGAATCTTAGAGAGAAAGAGAGATTTTGTGTATGTGGTTTTGTGCGAATGTACATATTTATGTAGAGAGAGAGAGAGAGAGAGAGAGAGAGATGAGTATTGGGGAATGGGGATATAGAAGAATCAGGAAATTGGCTGAGACTCTGCTGTTATGCTTTAATTAGCTATCGCCGCTGCCCAATCATTTGGAGGGAATTTGTTCCCTCTCTTTTTCAAAAAATAAAAAAATTACACACACATACATTGTGGAGTGTAATTTAGGTCCCAAGTTTTTTTGATTTTTTTTATAATTATTTTTTATTTTTTGTCGAACTTTTGTACTGTTTGATCAAACTTTTATACTTTTTGTATTATTCTTGACGAACGCAATACGGAAATGTAAAAAGTTTGTTCGAATTTAAAATAAAATTCATTAAAGACAAAAAAATTAAATAATTTATTGTGTAAAAATGATTGTTTCTGTCATTCGTAACTTTTTCTCAAATTAGATGAAAATTTTTACATTATTTTCAGACTTTTTTCGTCAAGAAGAACCCAATAAGTATAAAAACTTGATCAAACCGTTTAAAAAAATCACGAAAAACAAAAAAACTAAAAAACCAAAGCAATTAAAAAATCTCAAAAGAAACTAAACCAAACCGGTCTTAAAACGAACATTAGGCTTTTAACATTATATAGATCTCATCCCACTCGACTGATTCGTCATTCAAACTTTTCTTCAGACGCAACTTTTTATTTGCGAAAAAGACAAGAAGGTGTTGTGTTGGTTTATTAA
>BRYF01000017.1:5502500-5505000 GCA_030159135.1 Actinidia polygama | reverse complement strand
TATATAGTAAGGATATTATGGTATATTTTTAAAAAAATAGGAATAATTTTGACTTTTTACACATAATCGGGTTAATCAGGATGAGTTCGGGGTGGAGGGGGCTAAAATCGCTCCTGCCCTGATTATTAATCGGGTTTTGATTTTTTCCCCACCTCTGCCCTGCCCCCATTTATTCCTCCTCTAAACCCGCTCTAAACGGGGCGGGGCGGGCCCCCGGTTAATGCGGAGTAATTGCTATCCCTACATTCGACTGTAGTTGGGTAAAATTCACCTTTAAAAACTAGCTTGTAAGGTAATGGTATACCAATGCGGGGCATTAGGGAAAGCAAGGCTTTAGAAGATCGCCTCAACCGCCTGGTGGTTGGGCAAGCCATGGTAACCTATGAAGATTTTATTAAAATATTATACTCACTCAAAACACTAAGACATATTAATCTAGCCTATAAATCATGCTTTCCTTAAGACTGCATAGCCGCAACCCATCCGATCTTATACTTGCATAGAAATAGGTCTTCTAACTCTAATATCAAATAGTATAAACCCATGTATAGAACGCATCCTTGAAAGTTGAATAATAAAAGGAGACGGTGCTCATTATTCAAGAACTTATATTCAAGTGTTCAAACCTATTTTTATATGTCAGATTAAGTTCGTAGAATATTTTGGTGTAAATGTTGTGATTGTTGGGTTTGTAGATATATATTGTTAGACTTTCATATATAGTTCATTATCCAACTTATTGCAATTCTTATGATATTTGTAAATAATCACCTACTAATTTATATAACAATATTGTAAACCTTCTTAAATGGGGAGAGCATACCTTGATTGTGAAAGTGGAGATCATGCCCACCCTAGTTAGATTGTAGTTTAGATTGGGGGCTGAAGTGTAGAGCAAGCATGTGAGTGACTGCCACTGGTCTCTGGTCAATGAATCACCTATAAACATGATGCTCTTTCCTTCAAATCTCTTCAAAAAGTCTAGCCCATCAAATCTACAAAAAAAAACAATATTATCTCAAATTATAAATATGAAAATATTGAGTTTTTTTTATTTTTATTAACGCTAGTTAATAAACTACGTTTATGAAAGTGGAGAATTAGCGAAGCTAATCAAGGTACGGGGATTTGTCAGGTCTAAACCCGTGATCAAATAAAAATAATGGTCGAGGCTGATTTTCTCAAGTTTCAACCAATTAATAATGTGTCGAATAATGACGTGTCTAAACTCGTGTTCACATAATTGATTCTTATCCTATAAATCTTACGTACTTGAATATGAAATAAGAAAAGAAAACAAAAATCATTGAAAAAGTGGACGACATGAGTCATTTTCGTTCAATGAAAGGGAAGAAAGAGCGAATCTATGTCACATGCGCAAACAAGTTGGCAATGTCATTGATTTGTTTTCCAAAAACGTAGTGATTCACACGAATCGAAGCAACAAAGATTCGACCCACCACCCCTCAAATGAGTTGTACTTAAGGAGTATAAAATAATAATAAAATTATTTCTTAATACATATTTTACTCTCTTAAAATACTTTCACATACATGTTTTTCAGTACAAATTTTGCTATTTAAAGACTGTGCATTAAGTTGTGATTAATATTTTTTATTTTTATATGAAAATTGTAAAACGGATACACGTGGAGGTGTAGATTAGCTAATGATAGGCGGGTTATGATTTTTTTAATGGACTTGGATTATCTGAAGTCTATTTTATAATGGACTGTACGGTGTAGTCCAAATATTTTGGATCCATTTTGGACTTTTTATAATGATTCAAATTGTTTATATTATAGATTTCGTCGTAAAAATTAGTACTGTAAAAAATTACATTGATCGGGCACATTTCCGTAACCGTATAATCTTGTTTTATAACTTAATAAATGAATATGTCACACAATATTATACTCATTTATTTTTATATAAATTGTTATTGATCGACCAATAATTTAATTCCGATCAACTTAATTTTTGCTATAATACAATTCATAATGAGATTTACAATATAAATAGTTCAAATTATTAAAATAAACTCAAAACGGAATCCAAAATATTTGAATTACACCGGTTAGGTTCAAAAGCAAACTTCAGATAAGCATGCACCTTTTTAATCTCTTGTAAGTTGACGCATGGGTAAATTTCATTATTTGTTCATGTAGTTTGACTAAGTTCTAACTTGGTACTTACATTTTCAATTTGAACAAATAGGACCCTCTAATTTTAGTTTGGCTCTAATATAGTATATTTTATTAATATCCGTTAGGAATTTAAACAGAAAGCGAGCATATGAAACTCACATGATGATTTTTTAGAAGGTAATATTACAACATTTATGATCAATGTAGGTTGACCAAAATTTTACTTTAGTCCCTGTAATTGTCATGTGAGTTTTTAAATGTTTGCTTTTCAGCAAAATTTTTAACGGATAATAACGGAGGACTATATTAAAATTTTAGTGTCCTAATTACTTAAATTAAAACTATAGTAACCAA
>BRYF01000017.1:5475000-5477500 GCA_030159135.1 Actinidia polygama | reverse complement strand
TTGCATAATAAAGACAAAAAATAAAAACAAAAAGTAAAGTGCATTTGATGAAAAATAGAGTGCAAAAATCATCACTTTTGTTTTTTCTTTTTTCATCTAATGGAGTTGTGTTATCTTCACATGTTTTTATCCCCTATTTTCTCTTTATCTAGTTGTGATATGAGCATGCAATCATTGATGGCAATAATCAGAATATGATGTACTAGGGACCAGCGGCACCAGCCACTTATTGACTTATGGCTACCATTTTTGACTAGTCAAAAGAATGAATTCAGGATTGCATTGATATAGAGTGCTTTGGTCACAGGACTCATTTAACTCATACCTAACACAAATGAAAATTATGAAAGGGAAATGAGATGAGTATAGAACCTAGTGGCTGATATTGTTAGACACAATCAAGCAATGCCTTCTGCCATTTGAGTATGGAGTGTGACACATACAAGGCATGTTGATACATAACAATCTAGAAATAAGTTCAAACCATTCATGAGGCATGTGACATTACATTCACCTTCCCCGAGATTTACTTCTATTACATTAGTAACCCTGAGGTACTAGAAAATACAGTGCCCTCACTGGGATTCGATGTCATTGTTCACAAAAACCCATCCATCAGCCAACCGTTAGATCAACTAACGGATTGTGCCACGGTCATTATGTAAATTTGTGAAATTACAGCATTTCTCCAAGTGTTGCAGTGGTGGGAGGGGGTGTTTAGTGATGATGTGGCAGTACAAAATGGTGGTGGAGTGTGGAGTTCAGAGGTGCGGCGGTGGGCAGTGAGGGTTCGGACGAGTATTACGGTCTAATAAGCTTAAAAGTAGAAAAGAGGGTTGTGGGTTAAAATTGGTAATTCAATAAATTTACTTGTTCATCTTAGCACTATCCATTGGTTGACTGCACAAAGACCTCAAACCCCAGGGAAGGGACTGTATTACCTTGGGGGTCCTAATGTAATAGAGGTAAACTTCAGGGAAGTTGAGTGTAACTTTTCCCTTTATTTTATTATCCAGTTATAGTGCTTTAGAAGTGCTCACTAGTAACTCCCACACTCTTTCCTGGGGGAAAGTCTTGGTGATTTTAATATCCATGAAGTGATGAAAGAAACGAAAAAAGGGTATCATGAAATTGGCTTAAAGGGAATACAACAAAAATCTCATTTGTTTTAAATTTTATGAGATAGTCCGATAACAATTGAAATTAATCAGATGATTTTGTAGGGTATTGTCATTCTTTGATTCACATTTATGCTAACCAATTATTCATCTTCTTGTGTGTAACAGTGAGAACTCTTGAAACTATATCGGCAAAACTGCAGATCAAACACTTGAATATCAACCAAAGTTTATGCAGTAGCGGTGAATTTCTGAATGTGACTGTTCCAAAGGACATTCTAATCAACATCACTTGCAATTGCGATGATACTGTTTGCCATGTTACAAACATGTATGGCCTCTAGTTTTATTATCCAATTTTACTCATATTAGACGTGCGATATGCAATGCATGCAAATAGAAAAGAAGTTATGGTATTAAAAACGTGATATATCATCTACTTTTATAGGCTGTATATGAGCTAGTTCATGTACTCAACACTGCTGCTACGGTCCCAGAATTTGGACCAAGAAAAGTTTCAAGAATTCAAAATGAATGGTTCAGATTCACTTGGTTATGTGAGATTCACACGCTCAAGTGAATCTGAACCATTCATTTTGAGTTATAAGAATTTTTCTTGGTTCAAATTCTGGGACTGTAGGATTTCACATATGTAATAGTTACAACGCAAGGAAATTGGGTATCCGGAAGATATAACACATGACTCATGGCTAATAGATGCGTAATGAAATGGCTTGTGGAAAACACTATCATTTTGGCATTGAGTTATGATTTTGTCAGTGAATTAATTAATTTTTTTGATAACTAGGTATCCGGCTCTCTAGACTGACTATCAAGCTTTCTTGAATTTGACTAGATACAATTTGTTATGAGATCTTTTTCTATATCAGGGCTGTGAATTACTCGTACTTTAATATTGAGCAACGCAAGGTTTCTGGTCAGAACGGCTGTGATACCCTGATCCTTCTGTCACTTCTCTTTTCATCTCGTCCTTCAAACAAAAGGAGAGTCAATATGCATGTAATCAAACATGAGTCAATAAACTGTAATAGAAGCGGGAAACATCATAGTCTTACAGTGTCCGCAATGTTTATTTCATAGGAGAATGCGATAGTGAGATCGTAGATAACCAACAGGGTTTCAATCTCATAGTTTAGTGCTCAGAATTTTGAATCCTCAAGTGTCCTTTTGCTTTGGGTAGGTCCGTCTTACTTGAGGCTTGCACTTGAATATTGTCTTGACAGTCAAAGTCAATTATACCATAACGGTGCATGTCGATTAATAGGAAGCAGCATGGCTAGAAGGCTGGTTTGCAATACCTGACAAAGAGATACATGAAAACAAATCCTAGAGTCATGAGTACTAGCTTTTAAGTATCAGAA
>BRYF01000017.1:5380000-5387500 GCA_030159135.1 Actinidia polygama | reverse complement strand
GATATAGGAAGAATAGCTGGGAGGGCATTTCTTGACGTCGCTAACTTGACTTTGCTTTGGTGGTTGGGGGAAAAAGTTCAGAATCCTTTTTCAAACATTTTCCCCTATAGTCCAAGTTCCTACTCGGACTCAAAATCGGAGTCTTTTTCAGACTCGGGGTTACCCTCTGAGCTTAGATCGAATGGTATTGCCTTTCAACTTTTTTAAGTTTTATTTCTTTCGTTGTCTGATGTTCATTTTTATCTTGCAGCTATGTCGTCTTGGATCATCCTGGCTACTCTTACCAAGAAGGCAGGAAAAACGAAATCTGCGACCAAGGATGCAAGCTCGGAGGCGAAGTCAACCCCGCCTTTTAAGGGGATTGTTATTCAGGAGAAGTGACCTCGGGATGACAATCATGACTCGTCGCCCAACAAGGGCGAACTTCACATCTCCAAGGTCTAGGATGCTATGCCGCCACCCCATCCCAATAAGGCAAAATACAGTTAAAAGATGAACAATGTGGCTCGGCGATAGTTGGCGCTGGAAGAGGGTCCTTCTTCCTTGCCGGGTAGAAGCTTTGGGTTTGGGGCCTCGATGATGGCGAGCGCTCCGCTGGCATAGAAAATATTGACCAAGGTGATTCTCCCTGCTGATAAGGAGAAGGTAAAGCAGTTCACCATGGATGAATTGGTTACCAAATCTTTTCACGCCCTTGGCCAAGTACTTGGTTGTTTACGTTCAGCTTCGTATGTTTATTCTTATTTGTGGCGCTCACATACACTTGTTTGTAGTAGGCAGTTATGCTTGTTTCTTCCCTCGTCTTCTGGAGTCAAGATCATTAGAACGACTACCATTTCCATCTCGCCCGTGCTGACTCAACCGAGCTCGAAATGGTTAAAATCCAAAATTAAGCTTTCAAGGCGAAAAACCAATTGGCCGATCTGGGTGAATAGGCGATGAAGACCGAGACTGAGCTGAAGGATAAATCTGATGCTGTGGCGCAATTGGAGGCTGAGGTGGTTGAGCTTACGGGCAAACTAGCTCGCGCCAAGAAGCTCACCATTGACGAGTTCAAATCTTTGAACGATTTCAAGGACACAGTTACAGATTCCGCTGCCATGTATTTCGGCAAGGGTTTGAATTCTACAAGAGGCAGCTTGCTCACCATCACCCTGACTTCGGCATCGACTTGGCGAGTATGGAGATGGATACCGACTTGGCAGAGGAGGAGGAAGCGACCAAGGCAGGCGAGAAGGGAGAGGAGAATGAGGGCGATGTCAGCCCCACTCCTTGATTTCTTATAAATTTTTATATCTATTTTTGTTTTATGGCCATGTGCCCTCGAATGAATGACAATTTACTTTTCTGTCTCGAATTTTCATTTTGCACTTCTTTCCTCGTATGTCTTGTACTAGAGATCTCACACACTTAAATTGGCAAAATAAAAATGGGAGCCCTTTTGGGCGAACAAACACCGAACTTGTTCATGGTGATCAAATAACTCAGCGAGATTGATCAAATAGCTTGGTTATGATTGGCTAAACAATTCTTTAATGGGAGAGTTAGACTATGGCGATATAATCCGACGGTCATAATTAATCGATGCAATTTTACCATACAATAATGTGGTGGCCGATCAAATAATGAATTGAGGGCGATTGGCGATCAAACACGTCATCGTAAAGAATGAACGTATTTTTATTATGGCGACGTCTTCAATGGCTATCAAGACGCCTTATCATATCGTAATGAATGGACATTTTTGATATGGCGACATCCGCAATGGCGATCAAGACACCTTATCATATCGTAATGAATAGACGTATCTTGATATAAGCGACATCCGCAATGGCGATCAGGACATATCTTTATTATGGCAATTCCAATAATAGGCGATATCAACAAATAATGGTAACAAGATAAAAGTTGGAGATTTTATTTCTGAAAGGTAATAATCATAATACAAATAGAGCTTTTGGCGATCATAATACTAGTAATGTTAGGGTGACCTAGAGCTCCTAACGACCAAGTGCATTATTGATAATACTTCTTCAAATGCTCGGCATTCTAGGGGTGGGGGAGTGTTTTCCCCTCCATGTCTTCCAACCAATACATTCCTGGCCTTGATACTTTGACAATCTTGTAAGGGCCTTTTCATGTAGGACCGAACTTCCCAGTGCTTGGTTCCTTTGTAGACAAGGAAACTTTTCGTAAAACCATATCGTTAGGAAGAAAGGACCTGCATTTAACCCTTCGATTGTAATATTTGGCAACCCGGTGTTTGTAAGTTGCTTGGCATATTTCAGCCCTTTCTCTATTTTCATCTAGGAGATCAAGGTTCAGTCTCAGCTCTGTTTTATTGTTCTCTTTGTTGAAATTTGAAGTCCTGAAACTTGGTATTCCAATCTCGATGGGTATAACTGATTCTGTCCCATAGACCATAGAGTACGGCGTCTCGCCTGTAGGGACCCTGCTCGTCATATGATATGCCCAGATTATGCTTGGTAAATCTTCCACCCATTCAACTTTAGATTTTTTAATCTCGTTTTAAAGTTCCCGAGGATGGTTCTGTTGGTAACCTCTACTTGGCCATTTGCTTGAGGATGCCCGAGCAAGGAGAAATGATGCGAGATGGCAAGTTCCGAGCAGAATTGTTTAAACCCATCATTGTCGAATTGTTTGGCGTTATCCGAGATAAGAACTTTAGAAATTCTGAATCGTCAGATGATGCTCTTCCATATGAAACTCCTTGCATTTTTCTCAGTTATCTTGGCGAGAGGCTTGGCTTCTATCTATTTGGTGAAATAGTCTATGGCGGTGATCAAAAAATTTCTCTACAACGGAGCTTGGGGAAGAGGTCCAAGTATGTCGACTCCCCATTGTGTGAATGACCATGTGTTGATCATTGGCACCATCTCGGTATGAGGGAGGTGACTCACCAAAGCAAACGTTTGGCATTTGTCACACTTCCTTGTGTATGTCGCCGCATCATGCTCCATCTGAGGCTAGAAGTAGCCTTGATGAAGTGCTTTTCTTATAAGTGATCTTGCTCCTGAATGATTTTCACAGATGCCTTCATGAATCTCTCTTATCACACAATTGGCTTCATCAGGTCGGAGACACCTTAGGAGAGGACTTGAAAATGACCTTTTCTATAGGATTCCATTGAGAATGCAAAACTTAGCTGACCTGTACTGGATCCGACAAGCTTGTAGTTTGTCTGATGGTAACACTCCAGTCTGGAGATATGTAATAATGTCGTCCATCCATGTGGATCATGAGTTTGCCTGACAAACTGATTTGGCGACCTCAATGCTTGGGTCAGCTAAGAATTCTAGAGGTATATTCCTATCTGAAATGAAATCAAAGGCTGAGGCGAGGTTAGCCAAAGCATCAGCCTTCTTGTTGTCTTCTCTAGGGATTTGGCGAATTTTGAAATCTTTGATCTTTCCTGACATGGCTTTCACCTCGTCCAAGTAAGCCACCATCTTTGTATCCTTGGCAAGGTAGTCTCCTTGAACTTAGTTTACCACCAATTGGGAATCACTGAAGACGTCTAGGGAATCTGCTCGAAGATTAGCTGCAACTCTTAGGCCGACGAGAAGAGTTTCGTATTCAGCTTCGTTATTGGTGGCTTTGAACCCAATTCGTATGGCGTACTCCATTTGCTCTCCTGATGGGAGAACAAGTCTTGCACCATAGCCAGGCTAATTGGAAGATCCGTTTACAAATAACTTCCATTTGGCGAGATCCTCGTCTGAGTTCCGTACCTCTGGAGCTTCTACTTCAGGGGAGTCATACCTAGTGATGAAACATCTTCATGTGTGGATTTAGTCACGAAATTAGCTAAGGCTTGGGCCTTTATCGCCATTCTGGGCTTATAATCGATGTGAAATTCACTGAGCTCGATGGATCATTTTAGAAGTCTTCCCGAGGTGTCTGATTGTTAGAAAATTTGCTTTAAAGGTTGATCAGTCAGAACGACAATGGGGTGAGCTTGAAAATAATGACGAAGCTTTTTGGCGCCAATTAGAAGCGCATATGCGAGCTGTTCAATTTTCAGATAGCTGATCTCGGCTCCCATTAGGACTTTACTAACATAATACACTGATTTTTAAACTTGGTCCTCTTCTCGGATAAGTACAAAACTCACTGCTATTGGCAAGATGGATAGGTACACGAAGAGTTCTTCGCCCGTGATAGGAACAGTACGCAAGGGTGGTGAGCCGATGTACTCCTTAAGCTGTTAAAATGCTATTTTAGATTTCTCATTCCATTGGAAAGTTTGATTTTTCTTCAGAATTCTAAAGAACGGGAGACATTTGTCAGCTAACTTGGAGACGAATCTATTAAGGCAATAACTTGCCTGGTCAACTATTGCACCTCGTGGATATTTCTTGGCAAGCTCATCACGAGGAGGGCTTGAATCTGATCTGGGTTTGCCTCAATTATACGTTTGGTTACCAAAAATCTCAAAAATTTTCCAGATGATACCCCAAAAATGCATTTGGAAGGGTTTAACATCATCTGATGCCGTCGTAGGATGACAAATGCTTCCTCTAGATGGGCGATGTGATCGGCTGCTTTGAGGCTTTTGACTAGCATGTTATCTATATACATTTCCTTAGTTTTCCCAATCAATTCCTTGAACATCTTATTCACCAATCTCTAGTACGTTGCCTCAACATTCTTTAACTCGACTGGCATAACCTTATAGCAGTATAACCCTCGTTTCGTGATGAAAGAAGTTTTTTCCACGTTGGGAGGGTACATTTTGATTTGGTGATATCTCGAGAAGGCGTCCATAAAACTCAGGAGCTCGTTCTTAGATGTGGCGTCAACTATCAGGTCAATCTTTGGTAAAGAAAAAATGTCTTTTGGGCACGCCTTGTTGAGATCGGTGATGTCAACGCATACTCTCCACTTTCCCCCATTCTTAGGGGCGACGACAACGTTGGCGAGCCACTTGGGTAATGGGCTACTTTAATAACATTGGCTTTGACGAGCTTGACCACTTCTTCTTATATGACTTTCAGGCGTTCGGGGGCGAATTTCTTTCTCTTTTGGCAAAATGGAGGATGTTCGGGGTTGGTGAATAATTTATGCATGGCGACTTGAGGATCAATGCCTGAGACATCTCCTTGTGACCAAGCGAAGACGTCAAAGTTTTTCTTTAAAAAGTCCACGAAGGCGGAAAGCAACTCGTCAAAAAGTTCAGTACTGATCATTACGTGGCGATTTGGATAATCTGGATGTATAGAGATTGGAGCGACTTCTTCAAGGGGTTTGGTGTTTTCGATTTCTTAGGGTCCACCAGGATAACCTATTCCACCTTATCCCTAAGGGATTCCATCTCGGCATCGGTGATTTGTAATTGCTATTGAACATTTGGGGCTGGGGAGGTTTCAGCCTTCATAGCCGAAATGAAACACTACCTCACAACTTTTTGATCACCTCTCACCTCGCCCACCCTTGTTGAAGTGAGAAACTTCATTTTCAAGTGGTAGGTCGAGGTGATCGCCTTGATCCCTACTAAAGTAGGACGACCTAAAATTGCGTTATAGGGCAAAGGGTAATTCACCACGATGAAATCCTATCAAATGGTTGTCTGGTGTGGCTCCGTTCCCAAGGTCACTGGTTACTTGATCCACCCAAGTGGATGTGTCATATTTCTTCCAAAGCCTATCAGGAGAGTATGGAAGGGATATAATTTATCCACGCCGATCTTCATTTTTTCAAACACCGAAATGAACAAGATATCCGCTGAACTTCCGTTGTCAACTAAGATCTTTTGAACGTTGAAGTTGGCGATGACGACTGATACAATCAAGGCATCGTCATGAGGGAGGTGTAGACCCCTCAAATCATCATTGTTGAAGGTGATAGGTAGGTGAACCTCAACAATTGGCGAGGAAAGGTTATAGACTTCTTCCTCAGCTCGCCCACTGGCGCTCCTGGTGTGCCTTTTTCTGGACGAACTTGAACATTCGTCGGATCTGAAGTTGCCATGAATCACCTGTATATCGCCAGTAGTAGGTCTATTATTGCCATATCTTCTTTCTGGCGAATTTGGAGGCGGACAATCAATAACATATTTTCTCAGATACCCCCTCTTAATAAGGTCGGCTATTTGTTCCTTCAATTGGAAGCAATCTTCAGTGTTATGCCCGTGGTCTCGGTGGAACTCACAATACTTGTTCTTGTTCCTTTTTTGAGGATCAGTCTTGATTTTTTCGGGCCATTTGACGAACTCTTCATGCTTAATTTCTATAAGTACTTGGGCAATTAGAGCGTTAAGAGGAGAAAGCACTAAATCTGGGCGGTGAGGTAGAGTGCGAGGTCGCTTGTCGTTGGTTCGTTGCCTTAAATCCTTTTGTTCCTAGCCTCGTCCTTGGAGTCCGTTCGCTTGGTGTCAGGTTCTTTTCTCTTGTCATCCCTCCCTCGTTGTCTTTGTTTAGCCTCAGCCAACTCCCTCACGGCAATATATTTGTCAACTTTGCTAGGACGTTTTTTGACAGGGAATCAAATAGTGGGCCCGAGCGGAGCCCCTCCATCATCGCCATGATCACCATTTTGTCGCTGGGATCCTCAACTTTCAGTACAGCTTGGTTGAACTGTTTTACGTAGTCTTTCAAGCCTTTTGCTTCCTTATGGTGAAGGGTGAAGAGGTGAGAGGCGTTCTTCTGCCTAACTCTACAGCTCACGAAATTGGCGACGAAAAGCTTACTAAGGTCTCCAAATGAGTCTATGGTTCTAGGAGGTAGTTTTCTGAACCATGACCTCGCCGGTCCCTTTAGAGTGGCAGAAAAGGCCTTGCACATTATCTCGTCCGAACACCTCTATAGCGACATCAAGCTCTTGTACGAGTCTAGATGGTCCATAGGATATATCTTTCCCTTGTAGATTTTGAGCTGGGTAGGTAGCTTGAACCTTGAGAAAACCTGGCTCTCATCACCCGTTCCGTGATGCCGTCAACACGGGTGTGGGCGCCTCAGTTTGCTTGATTAATGTATCCAAGGTCACTAGGGCGCCCACACCCGTGTTGATGGCATCAAGGCGGGCATCTAGGTCCTAGATCTTTTTGAAGGTAGAAGTGCTCCGTCGCTTGGGTGCTGGATTATTTCGGCGATGAGATTTCCCTTTCCTGACTTCCTCGCCTTCCACTTCTGGGGCTCCACTGGATCAGGATTCTGAAGAGGAACTTCTCTCTCATTGGAGATGTGGAGTGGGAGACCGGTGTCGCCTCACTCGACCGGTACTGTGGTGGCTCTGAGATACTTCATCGCCAGACCGTCAGGGCCGGTGAGGCGGGTGGTTTTCAGGAACAGGGGCAGGAGAAATTTGCGGCGGGTTGGTGGCGAGTATCTGTAACAAACGAGTATTGTTTTCGTTCATGATTCTCATTTGCTCAGTCATACCGTGTATTTCACGGTGAAGGCCCTCTAGATCCAGAGCTTGACTGATATTAGTCATTGGGCGAGCTCTGTTATCTAAAAGGCTTCTGGTACTTGGTCTGGG
>BRYF01000017.1:5372500-5375000 GCA_030159135.1 Actinidia polygama | reverse complement strand
AATTTCAGTTACTCTAAGATTATACACTCTCTCTCCACATACATTTTGTATTTACCAGTCATCTAACTTGATTATTGGAGAACCGTTCCCGAAAACAGCTCTGATAGTCCTTCTCACTATTCCTATCTTGCAGTTAGATTTAGCAAACCTAAAACATCGTATACCGTCGCCAGCTGTCGTGCAGCCACCGCAAGTATCTATTTTCAATTTTCTCTCCTTCACTTCCATTACTCACACCCCACACTAAGCTAGAGGAGCAATGATGCAGCGGACACCTACAAGAAACTAATAACCGTTGATTCCGAAGAATGCCGGCTTCCCTAAACCTGTTGATTCAATTGAATACCAGATAAAAAGACATCAAACGCTCGTTGATTCGCAAGAATACCGAATGATTGGAAAACGGCGCAAACTTGGCACAGATAATATTAATCTCCAAAAGCTACTGAAACCCTAAAGAACAAGAGTATAAATATGATTCACAAGACCCTAGGGCCCGGTACAAATAGAGTTAAAAGAATAATTATGAAACTTTAAGAAAACAAGCCCTAAAACAGGCCCAAAATACTAAACGGGCCAAAAATCATACATAGAAGCGTTTTTTCGCATTTTTATGGCGCATACATTATTTTTCAGGGTCTTCGTCTCGTCGATAGCTTTCCAACGATATATTATAAGAGAAAAACGGAGTTATGCAGCAAAAGTTACAGTCGATTAAAGTTTACCGGTCATGCGGGCATAGAGACGGCCCCAGGTCTCCAAATAGTCTTCAGCCTTGCTATCTGCATGAAGCAACAATAGTAATGAGGAGAGATCCAAACCAAACAAAGTTTGCAAAGAGATAAAAGACAGCACCTAGACAGGAAAGCACAAACATGTAGATAGCGAAGGTGCAAAATTATGGCAGTAAAAAAGGATAGATCCATAGGAAGCCTCTGAAATGCAAACATACTGGTCACATACACAGTTCTGGCAACTCAAAGGCCATTCCGAACATCGGGAACAAAGGGTGCCACGATATCATCATATGAAAGAATGGTACAACAATCTGAAATATACACACAGCACATCCTGTGCTGAAACAACTTTATTAAATTGCAGATTTCTTGATTTTGGATTGGAAATGTTAGAAACTTGCCCGTGGTTGTCTCCAATTCACAATGAAATTATCTTGAAGTCACAAAGTACCTAAATTTATTTTAGAAACTCTAATAAAAATAGCTTCATAACAGTATTATAAATAACATTGTAAACAGATAAAGCAACACTATATCCTACATTTTCCAAAATTGCACGAGGAAACGGAATCAAATAACAATTTTACACACAAGTAGTTACCCAAAACAAATACATTTAATAACAGATCAAAGCAATATGTGAAACAAATGTATATTTCCGTATTTATATATAGTTTCTAATATATAAATGTATAGATTCCACAGGAGATGAAGTAAAACTCGCAAATGGAAACTATGAAAGAACTCAAAAGATAGACTGACTTATGTTGTGGTTCTCTTTTCAATTGATGGCTTAGGCATCCAATTCTTTTCTACTTCTATTCAACAGTTTTATCTTTTTTGTCACCGATCTTTGTCAAATGCAATAAAGAAAGTAGGTTAGTTATCTCTTCAATCTCCTATTCGATGTTTATCGATTTGAAGGAGTTGTATTCTACAAACTGAATGCCGTCTAGTAGTATTAGGAAATCGAACGCAGTTTGCTCTTTAGAGCGGGAGAAGCTGTGAATTTTCATTTATGCCCTCACAGTTAAGGGTGATAGAATCAGTGAAGGCTTAACTATAATCGCTTTAGGCCTTCAAATTTAGGTCTCAAATTTTTTATAAGAATAGCGTTGGCCTTTACAAAATTTATTTTTAATTTATTAATTAAATAAGTTTACGACTATTATATTGTAAAGAAAAAACATCGAAAAGCTTACAAATAAAGAAAAAAGTCGGAAAAATTGTTTTAAAAAATGAAAGAAGAACACTTTGAACAAAAATAAAGTGTGTATATAATTCCTCTAATAAGTGCGAATCTTCATGGTATGTATTAGTTTCTCTTTCCCTATATATTGAAAGGCAAACTAAGTCTGGACATCTTCTTCTCTCTTTCAAGATTAGAACATACTCTTAGTTTCTCCCTTTCAAGTCAAACTAAGTCTGTCGTAACTAAATTAAATGTATCAAAATTTATACATATTTTGTTTTACGTAACTTTATGTTCAATATGGATCTTAATTAATAGATCTCGTTGAGCATGTTCTAAAAAAATAATTTTTGTTAAAAAAAATATTTATAATAAAAGTTATATTAATTTAAAGTTTGAAACACATAAAATAAAGCCGCATCAACATTGCCTAATAACATCTTTGAATAAATTTCATCATGGGTTCATATAGTTTGATTAAAGTTTAATTTAAGCAATTAGAACCATATATTTTTAATAAGAACCAATAATGAAATTTACCCATAACTCTTACAATGGTCATACATGCAAG
>BRYF01000017.1:5340000-5347500 GCA_030159135.1 Actinidia polygama | reverse complement strand
TGAAGTAGCTGCAATTGTGCGAGGACATGGAGATTGTATGTATCTAGGTCCGCACGGAGTTGATTCATCAGGCTAGACTTCGGTTCCTAGTCAGACCAATTTTAAAGGACGACATGGCTAACTGTGGCCTCACCTTCATGCAGGTGTCTATCAACTTTGTAAGGATCATGCTCGCAGCTAATACCCTAATGCGAAGGAAGGGTTTACCGTTCTTCGCATCCGACCTACTAAATATTTACACCATAGTTCGGCCTAAGTGGGATCCCAGAATAAACCTCTTCACGAGTAACCATAATCTTAAGCTAAGGAACAATCAACATCTATGGTTCAAGCTGGTAACCGAGAATCCAAACAAGTACCTCTACTAGGATGAGTTTGTTTGGCTCTCGACCAACTAGGAGTTCTGTCCTGGTGATGACGGGTTGTGGTAGAATAGATGATGGTACGTTTATAGCATCTTGGTCAAACATGAATCACTTTACTACACTTGTTTTAATTTTGAATATGTTTGGACTTTTTTATGAGTTTGACATGCATATCTCGGTTGATCTATTTTGCAGGCTTCAACAACAATTTTAAGGTTCATTCTGAACAATGCAAGGTTGCGATCTGACATGTGAACAATAGTCAAAAGCCTCGTGACATTGCAACATTTCTTCAATACGAGCCTATCTACCGTCACACAATCCCCCACCGAGCTGCCCAGCTAGATCGAATTGCCCTCCCACCCTTCCGTATATGTGATCCTGCATAAAGAGCTAGCACTCTAGATCAAACAATAGATCTCTCATCCAATACATCAACGAATGGGTTGTTGAGGTTGCTCAAGAGTTAGAGTAAGAGGAGTAAGAGGTGGAGGAGGAGGGAAGTTATAGCAGCTCTAGCTCACTTCAATTGTACGGAAGTGAGCTCGCCACTACTATTGCCGAGGCAGAAGGTGAAGAGGAGGTGGAATAGGAGGTAAAAGAGGAAGCAAAAGAACAAGTCATTGAAGAAGAAGGTGATGGTAGGGAAGTTATTCTGGGTGGTAACCTGGTATAAGCTGAACCCATTTTGAACCCGAAGTTGTCATGCCCCGCAACCCAACCTAAGCGAATCGTGGGGGCGTGACGGCCAGCGGCTGGCCCGCCAAGGCCAATCTTACCTGTCTTCTGGTTGATCACCTATGCATACTCATTTAAAATGATATAAATTTTTCTTTTGCGAAAACGTAATCATAACTGAAAATAGTAAAGTGTCACGTCCGTACCGTATACAGAGTTGTGCCTAAGTTCAACTAATTACATACGTATTATAGCCATTTTCTAGTTATACATACATTACATGGACAATATAATTACATAACGTCACAGGGCCTGTGGGCCACAACTACATCTGCTTGACTTCTTCCTTTTATGGCTCTTCTGATTGGCTTCCTGAAAATGATTTTCTAAAACATAAGCATAAAGCTTAGTGAATAATATCAGATGCATGAACGTAAAATACCATGGATCTTTGCATATCATACATATATCATTTACTTAAAACAATTGAGCATAAACATGATTTTTCTTTAAAGTTGAATCTTCATAATTTTGATGCTCACGTAAACGTAACATATCTTAAAAACATACCGTGAGCATAAACATATCATAACTTCTTGAAATCATGCACATATCATAGGGTGTAACTACTCGGCATAACGTACTAGCCATATAGGCTATGGGTGACTCTTTAGGCTAGAGATCTCTATCGTACTGGATGGTCTTATTTCACGTCCTCCATTCGTTTGAGGACTATCTAGCTTTATGTCCCGCCAGAGAGGACCCCGAGTGTCACCATGCATACATACTTGAACATACATTGCTTTTCATGTAAATTCATACTAGACATTAAAATCGTTAAACATTCATCCATGGTTTTCAATATATATTATAACATTATTTATATATATTTTGAAGACATGGCATTCATACTTTAACATATTCATTTAATGCATTGAAACATAGAAAACATTGCATATACGTAGTATACATTGAAAATATTTTTGAAAATACATAGATTTTGTTCATGGCATCGTGTTACTCACCTGAGTTCTCTTGGCTAGGTGCTAAACTGCGTGTCCCTACAAGTGAAGTAAGAAAATATCAATACTAGGTTCACTGATAACAATTTAACTAAAAGGACTAGTGACTTGTCCTTAGGTTTCCTTGTACTATGTTAAAATTTCTTAAATATGAACCTAAGTCCCCTATGAGATTGTTCAATGGCTTAGCATACTATGGTTGTAATTATGAAATTTTAAGAAAAAAATGTCAAATCTATCTAAAAATGGCCTTGGCGTTTGAACTCCCATATTGGCATTCGAACGCTAGGGTGACCGTTCGAACGCTATTCTTGGGCGTTCGAATGCTCACGGCGTTCAGTGACATGAACAGTGACTAGTCTTTACAAATTTTACCAAAACTTTCCAAATCAGCTAGTACTTCTTTCAATGCTCCTAGGATGTGAAGAATAGACTAAGGAGACTATCATATATTAAAATGAGACTTTAATTTGAAACCTAACTTAGTAGATCTAAGATTAAAATCAATCTAGAATCCTAAACTATTTATACACACACACACACACACACACACACACATATATATAGATAGATAAATAGATGGTTTTGAGTTTTACCTCCTTTCCAAGTCCCTTTTTGCTTTAGGGAGCTTCTCTAAGCTCTTATTCTCTCTCTTTCTTCTTCCTCCTTCTCTTCTCTCTCTCTCTTGTTCGTACATGGGTGATGTGAAGTGTGGAGTGTATGTGTTTGTTTTTTGAGTGTATATTAGCTGTGATAAATGGGATTAATCCCCTATGGCTTTTCCCACTGTAAACCTAGTGTTCCCTTTTTATTTTTCATTTTTTATTTGTTGGCGTTCAAACGCCCCTTTAAGCGTTCGAACGCTAAGAAGGATTTCTAGATCTGACATTTGAAAGACCGTTCGAACGATCAGAAGAATTTTGGCTAGTCGAAGTTCGACGCCTTGCTTATAGTTCGAAATGTGCGAGAGCTTGAAATCTGGTTTTTGGCCTTAGCGTTCGAACTCCCATAAACTAGGCAAAAATTGCAAGTTTAAGGCTTTAATAAATTCTAACTTTTTTTTGGTCTCTTTGACCACTAACTTCCTATAATCCACTTTGTTTATCATTCACGGCGTAATTCATGGAGTTAATTGAATTTACGGATTCGGGGTGTTACAGAAGTTGTCTAAGAGGAAGTAGAACATTCTTTTATTGGTGGAGAAAGGGTGGACTCAAGTTCAAACTTTAAGATGCTGCCAATGTTTATGGAAGTCTAGGCTCATACTCTTGCTGCTGCTGTTGGGGCATCGAGCTAGCGCCCCACCCTGAGTCCTCAAAAGGACATTAACAAGGGTAAGGGTGTTAAAGTAGGCATTTCCTATAAAAGACAACACAGGGATGGTGCCAGCTCGGCTGCTACTTGTCCTTCGACTACTGCCACTGCCCCCGAGCTCCGGGCTCTGGATATCTCTACTAGAGAGCTCAAGCAGCGTGTTATAATTGGGGATGCCGTACAGGAGCATGACACTTGCTTTACCTTAGTGCAGGTTGTTATGCTGCCCCAGGATGTGGCAGATTTTCATGCGAAGAATGGAATGATGGCGTTCAACCTCACTGTCATTCAGAATGTCTAAGAAAGTATCTGAGCTCATTAATTTTTATTGCCTTGTTGTCTTGAACACTTTAGAAAAATTCTGAACTGAACATCTTTGTCTTTTGCAAGCCCTCCGAAGGTTGATGACCAACCTTCAGCAAGAAAATAAACATTTTGATGCGTTGAAGAAAGGGCAAAGGAAAGCTAACACCTTAAAGGGTGAATTGAAGAACAACTGCTGCTGAGGAACACGCCGCTGCCCATGACAAGCTGGATAAGAAATGGGGAGAACTGTCCAAGCTCCAACGAGTGGCCCAAGGCCCTGTTTACTATCAGGTCTTCGACTGCAGCTGGAATAGGTCTGAGTTGTTCTATGTCCGCGAGATGGCCCAAAAGCGATTTGATGCTTTTCATAAGGGTTGGCTCACGTGTCTAAAGAATCTCAGAATGCCCCCAGATCATCCTGCATGGGTGGTAGTAAAGCCGTTAGTAGTTTTTCTGAACCTACCCAAGCCTTACTCACCCATCCTCCTCCCAAACATCGACAAGGAGGAGTACGCCAACCTCCTTGCATAGGAAGATGAAGAGGTTGCTGATGGCAAGACCGAGGTGGCTGGAGCCAAGTTAGAAAATAATCCAAATACTGAAACGGAGGCGCCCCAAGCTGAGGGCAATTTATTGGACAACTTTGCTTAGCCCTCTTGGGTGTCTTAAAATGTCGTCTGTTTTGTTTTTCAGCTCTTAAGCGTAAAAGCCTACCGGAGCAGCACTTTACTCGGAAGTCCGAGATCGAATCCACAGGGAAATTTGTTAGCACAGTTTATAAGTTGTAAATATAACTTTGAAGAAAGAAAAGTTGTGAAAAGTTGTGAAAAGTTTTTTGTTTTGAAAAAAAATTGAAAAGAAAGATTTTGCTTGTTTAAAATATAAAGAAATGGTATGATCTAAATACTTAGTTTTTATTCTTTCGTTAGATTTCCTAACTTCTCTCTCTTCTTCTGTACGCAATCAATTTCAAGGCATGATGAGTTTGATTGGAAAATTTGGCAATGAATTTATTTTGTGTCTAAAAATGTGTTTTAGAAATTGACAATAATTTTTATCAAATTTTAAACCCTTAGAATGCAATTGATCTAAGTCCTGAGTTATAACAAGGAATCTTGTATAACCTAATCTTAGATTTATACAATTCAAGTTTTAATCTTTGTTGTAAAATTGTTCAATTTTAAACAACTCTTTTAAATTTGTGAAATAAAAGAAAGAACTAGTTTGTCTACGATTGAATTAAAACTTTGTATTTAGATCAAACCAATTGATTTTAGCCTATCATATTTAATTGAAAATTTGACATGTTTTGTTTTATATTTTTGATAATTAAACTGAAATTATAAATATGTAGTTAAAAGGTTAAAGAAAATTAACTACTTGACAGATAAGTAAATTAAGCAGTAAAATCAACCGAGAGGGAGGTAGAACCGTCCCATCTGATTGTGTAAGCGATAATGTAAAGCGATATTTAAAGCAGAAACTATAGTAATAATATTAACCTAGATTGGGGTATAACCGCCAAATCTGGTTATATAAGCGATAAAAGTAAAAAACGATATTTAAAGCAGAAACTATAGTAATAATATCAACCTAGATTGGGGTATAATCACCAAATCTGGTCATATAAGCGATAAAGTAAAGCGATATTTAAAGCGATAAAGTAAAGCGGAAATTATAGTAATAATATTAACCTAGATTGGGGTATAACCGCCAAATCTGGTTATATAAGCGATAAAGTAAAAAGCGATAAAGTAAAAAGCGATAATTAAAGCGATTAAAGCATAAATTAAACAGAAGTTCCACTCAGAATAATTAAACTGACTCGTGTATATATCTCTCAAAAGGAATTACAAGTAATTAAAAATTAAAAAAATAAAAAATAAAAAAATAAAAAAAAAATAAAAATAAAAACTAAGAACGTGAAGAACACGAAGAACGAAAAAAAAATTAAAGTTTTAAAAATAAAAGAAAACTTAAAACTTGTTAAAAACTAAAGATTTTTGATTTTCAAACTTTTCAAAATTCTAGATTTCTCTCTCTAAAAAAACTTAATTTTTTCAAAAGCCAAACCCTCCTATTTATAGAAAATTTTATAAATATCTTCAAAATTTGAGGCGGTTACTATTCACGAAAAAAAAATTAATTTTTTTTTTAATTTTTATTTTTTTTAAGGCTGGACCGGTCGGGCTTCTCCTGGACCGGTCCAGGAATGGACAGTGGCCATTTTTCTTGGTCTTCGGCCAGGTTTTTCTTCAATTCTTTTCGCCCATTTTGCTCCTTTTTACCTGAAACTATCGTACAAAACTCTTTGCGCAAAACGACACTTAATTTAACTATTTAATATGCATTTTAATGTTAAAATATAATATAATTCGACTACAAATACCTAATATTATGTGTTTATCAAACTCCCCAACTTGAATGTTGCTAGTCCCTTAGTAACTAAACTAACTTAGTGTATATATAAAAATATATATATATATATTTTAACTTTAATCAGTGGTTTATAAATCATTTATTAACATAGCATGTACATAATCTATTTGCAAATATATGAATGATGCAACAAATTTGAAAATCATATTCATGAATCATTTTTTTTTTTTCAATCAAATATTATACCAATTGATTTTAGTTAAGCAATCATGTATTCATTCTATCCATTCAAATCGAGTCTCAACTTCAAGTCTCACATGGGTATGTCACTCACAATAAAATCACACATCTACAATTCTAGGCTCAATCCCATAAACATGTTTTTATGACATGGATTCCAATGAAATTTCATGCTTTTAGTAACGCTCAATATATAGATGATATGTTCTATGAGAAGGACATAAAGATATATACATAAACAAATTATACGTGGATTTTTTTTATTTTTTTTTCAATTCAATTCATATCAAATGGCATCACTAAAGTCAACATGGACTTTGAAGCTTGTATTGACCTTGGTATCAAAAAGAATAGGTGAGACCAAAAAGGATGACAGCTATATAGTGTGTTTTACGGAATTCTACCCCAAAAAAAATGCTGCCATCCGACCCTTTTCTGCTTACTGATACTATTTTCACCGTAAGTCAATACTTACTTTGAATCTTTGTACTTTCCCTTGGTTCTTATCAATAGAGGAGATGGAATTTATCCTTTAGAGAGCGAGATCTTTTCTTTTTGAGAATTTGGAAGGTTACTTTGCTTTTAGAGAGACTTATATTCCATTTTGTTTCAATCAGTAGAAATATAATCCCTGATTGATTGAGTTTGCCTTGTACCTTCCTCACCTTCATTTCTTTCTTCTTCCCAACCTATATATTTTTTTTTTTAATACTTCAACTCACAACTTGGTTTCTAGGTTTAAGAATTGATGGGAATTTTCAGTGTATATGGCTCAAATTAGGGTTCAAAAGATTTAAATTCAAAGTATGTGGTCTTTTTATAAATTGAATGCCATTGTATCATCCTCTAGATGCCATAAGTTATGTATTAAATGAAATTGAAACCATATATAACATGTATATCTTTAATCAAGCTATTATATTCCCGTGAATAAAAGAGAGGCTCAAAAAAATTTCAGGAAAGTTCTAAGTCTCCACTCTTTTATGTCAAGATTTCTTCAATACATGATTCTTCAACTTTGTTCATTGGTACATGTTAAGTTTAATCAGTGATCATTCATTACACAAACATGGTATCAAATTTAGGCATCAAATTGGAATTTTTATAGAACATGTGCATGTTTAGAATTTAAATATATTCGTAAACCACTGATTAAGTAAAAAAAAAAATTCAAAAATTTTGGACAAAATTTTGGT
>BRYF01000017.1:5330000-5335000 GCA_030159135.1 Actinidia polygama | reverse complement strand
TTCCTCATAAACTGACCATTACACATCATGTTAATAAACTGCCTGGTTTGGGGAGAAATTCCCTCGTAAAAAAAACTCAATATGCGGCCAGTATCATAACCGTGATGTGGTATAGCTGTTAATAAATCCTTATACCTCTCCCAACACGCATAAAATGACTCATCCTCTCTCTCTTGAAAATTGTAAATTAGTTTTTTCAAGGATGCAGTTTTGTTCATTGGAAAAAACTTTTTGAAAAATTCCTCTTGCATAGATCCCCATGATGTGATAGAACTTGATCTGAGAGAATTTAGCCAAATTTTAGCTCGGTCCTTTAATGAAAAAGGAAAAAGCTTTAGTCGGGCTATGTCCTCTCTTCGAGGTCCGTCCACCATGGTCCCTACCATTTCCTCAAATTCTTTGACATGCAGGTATGGACTTTCACTTTCCATTCCGTGGAATGTGGGAAGCGAAGGTAACATGCCTGGTTTAATGGTGAATGTATGGGCATTAGCTGGTAAAACTATACATGAGGGAGTTGAAGCTCTAGTTGGGTTTAAGTAATCTTGCATGTATTTGCCTTGAGGCACAAGAGCCTCATTAGGGATTTGAATTGGAAGAGGATTAACTTCTCCCACTTCTTGTCCCTCCATATTTTGAGGTGGGTTTTGATCTATCCTAGTTAATCTATTAGTTTTGTCTCTGAACCACACTGACATGCAAATTTAAAAATTCCCCTTTTTAGTTAGACCTTATCCCCTGACTGATTGCTTTTGTAACTGGTAGAAGAAAAAGAAAAAGATGAAGAAAAAGTGGTTAAGAAATAGTGTACTTACAACTTCTTGTGATTCCGGCACAAGTTTTAAGCTTTCAAGCTGCGAAATTTCCCCGGCAACGGCACCAAAAATGCTTAGCCCTCTTGGGTGTCTTAAAATATCGTCTGTTTTGTTTTTCAGCTCTTAAGCGTAAAAGCCTACCGGAGCAGCACTTTACTCCCATAAACTAGGCAAAAATTGCAAGTTTAAGGCTTTAATAAATTCTAACTTTTTTTTGGTCTCTTTGACCACTAACTTCCTATAATCCACTTTGTTTATCATTCACGGCGTAACTCATGGAGTTAATTGAATTTACGGATTCGGGGTGTTACAGAAGTTGTCTAAGAGGAAGTAGAACATTCTTTTATTGGTGGAGAAAGGGTGGACTCAAGTTCAAACTTTAAGATGCTGCCAATGTTTATGGAAGTCTAGGCTCATACTCTTGCTGCTGCTGTTGGGGCATCGAGCTAGCGCCCCACCCTGAGTCCTCAAAAGGACATTAACAAGGGTAAGGGTGTTAAAGTAGGCATTTCCTATAAAAGACAACACAGGGATGGTGCCAGCTCGGCTGCTACTTGTCCTTCGACTACTGCCACTGCCCCCGAGCTCCGGGCTCCGGATATCTCTACTAGAGAGCTCAAGCAGCGTGTTATAATTGGGGATGCCGTACAGGAGCATGACACTTGCTTTACCTTAGTGCAGGTTGTTATGCTGCCCCAGGATGTGGCAGATTTTCATGCGAAGAATGGAATGATGGCGTTCAACCTCACTGTCATTCAGAATGTCTAAGAAAGTATCTGAGCTCATTAATTTTTATTGCCTTGTTGTCTTGAACACTTTAGAAAAATTCTGAACTGAACATCTTTGTCTTTTGCAAGCCCTCCGAAGGTTGATGACCAACCTTCAGCAAGAAAATAAACATTTTGATGCGTTGAAGAAAGGGCAAAGGAAAGCTAACACCTTAAAGGGTGAATTGAAGAACAACTGCTGCTGAGGAACACGCCGCTGCCCATGACAAGCTGGATAAGAAATGGGGAGAACTGTCCAAGCTCCAACGAGTGGCCCAAGGCCCTGTTTACTATCAGGTCTTCGACTGCAGCTGGAATAGGTCTGAGTTGTTCTATGTCCGCGAGATGGCCCAAAAGCGATTTGATGCTTTTCATAAGGGTTGGCTCACGTGTCTAAAGAATCTCAGAATGCCCCCAGATCATCCTGCATGGGTGGTAGTAAAGCCGTTAGTAGTTTTTCTGAACCTACCCAAGCCTTACTCACCCATCCTCCTCCCAAACATCGACAAGGAGGAGTACGCCAACCTCCTTGCATAGGAAGATGAAGAGGTTGCTGATGGCAAGACCGAGGTGGCTGGAGCCAAGTTAGAAAATAATCCAAATACTGAAACGGAGGCGCCCCAAGCTGAGGGCAATTTATTGGACAACTTTGCTTAGCCCTCTTGGGTGTCTTAAAATGTCGTCTGTTTTGTTTTTCAGCTCTTAAGCGTAAAAGCCTACCGGAGCAGCACTTTACTCGGAAGTCCGAGATCGAATCCACAGGGAAATTTGTTAGCACAGTTTATAAGTTGTAAATATAACTTTGAAGAAAGAAAAGTTGTGAAAAGTTGTGAAAAGTTTTTTGTTTTGAAAAAAAATTGAAAAGAAAGATTTTGCTTGTTTAAAATATAAAGAAATGGTATGATCTAAATACTTAGTTTTTATTCTTTCGTTAGATTTCCTAACTTCTCTCTCTTCTTCTGTACGCAATCAATTTCAAGGCATGATGAGTTTGATTGGAAAATTTGGCAATGAATTTATTTTGTGTCTAAAAATGTGTTTTAGAAATTGACAATAATTTTTATCAAATTTTAAACCCTTAGAATGCAATTGATCTAAGTCCTGAGTTATAACAAGGAATCTTGTATAACCTAATCTTAGATTTATACAATTCAAGTTTTAATCTTTGTTGTAAAATTGTTCAATTTTAAACAACTCTTTTAAATTTGTGAAATAAAAGAAAGAACTAGTTTGTCTACGATTGAATTAAAACTTTGTATTTAGATCAAACCAATTGATTTTAGCCTATCATATTTAATTGAAAATTTGACATGTTTTGTTTTATATTTTTGATAATTAAACTGAAATTATAAATATGTAGTTAAAAGGTTAAAGAAAATTAACTACTTGACAGATAAGTAAATTAAGCAGTAAAATCAACCGAGAGGGAGGTAGAACCGTCCCATCTGATTGTGTAAGCGATAATGTAAAGCGATATTTAAAGCAGAAACTATAGTAATAATATTAACCTAGATTGGGGTATAACCGCCAAATCTGGTTATATAAGCGATAAAAGTAAAAAACGATATTTAAAGCAGAAACTATAGTAATAATATCAACCTAGATTGGGGTATAACCACCAAATCTGGTCATATAAACGATAAAGTAAAGCGATATTTAAAGCGATAAAGTAAAGCGGAAATTATAGTAATAATATTAACCTAGATTGGGGTATAACCGCCAAATCTGGTTATATAAGCGATAAAGTAAAAAGCGATAAAGTAAAAAGCGATAATTAAAGCGATTAAAGCATAAATTAAACAGAAGTTCCACTCAGAATAATTAAACTGACTCGTGTATATATCTCTCAAAAGGAATTACAAGTAATTAAAAATTAAAAAAATAAAAAATAAAAAAAAAAAAAATAAATAAAAATAAAAACTAAGAACGTGAAGAACACGAAGAACGAAAAAAAAATTAAAGTTTTAAAAATAAAAGAAAACTTAAAACTTGTTAAAAACTAAAGATTTTTGATTTTCAAACTTTTCAAAATTCTAGATTTCTCTCTCTAAAAAAACTTAATTTTTTCAAAAGCCAAACCCTCCTATTTATAGAAAATTTTATAAATATCTTCAAAATTTGAGGCGGTTATTATTCACGAAAAAAAAATTAATTTTTTTTTTAATTTTTATTTTTTTTAAGGCTGGACCGGTCGGGCTTCTCCTGGACCGGTCCAGGAATGGACAGTGGCCATTTTTCTTGGTCTTCGGCCAGGTTTTTCTTCAATTCTTTTCGCCCATTTTGCTCCTTTTTACCTGAAACTATCGTACAAAACTCTTTGCGCAAAACGACACTTAATTTAACTATTTAATATGCATTTTAATGTTAAAATATAATATAATTCGACTACAAATACCTAATATTATGTGTTTATCAAACTCCCCAACTTGAATGTTGCTAGTCCCTTAGTAACTAAACTAACTTAGTGTATATATAAAAATATATATATATATATTTTAACTTTAATCAGTGGTTTATAAATCATTTATTAACATAGCATGTACATAATCTATTTGCAAATATATGAATGATGCAACAAATTTGAAAATCATATTCATGAATCATTTTTTTTTTTTTCAATCAAATATTATACCAATTGATTTTAGTTAAGCAATCATGTATTCATTCTATCCATTCAAATCGAGTCTCAACTTCAAGTCTCACATGGGTATGTCACTCACAATAAAATCACACATCTACAATTCTAGGCTCAATCCCATAAACATGTTTTTATGACATGGATTCCAATGAAATTTCATGCTTTTAGTAACGCTCAATATATAGATGATATGTTCTATAAGAAGGACATAAAGATATATACATAAACAAATTATACGTGGATTTTTTTTATTTTTTTTTCAATTCAATTCATATCAAATGGCATCACTAAAGTCAACATGGACTTTGAAGCTTGTATTGACCTTGGTATCAAAAAGAATAGGTGAGACCAAAAAGGATGACAGCTATATAGTGTGTTTTACGGAATTCTACCCCAAAAAAAATGCTGCCATCCGACCCTTTTCTGCTTACTGATACTATTTTCACCGTAAGTCAATACTTACTTTGAATCTTTGTACTTTCCCTTGGTTCTTATCAATAGAGGAGATGGAATTTATCCTTTAGAGAGCGAGATCTTTTCTTTTTGAGAATTTGGAAGGTTACTTTGCTTTTAGAGAGACTTATATTCCATTTTGTTTCAATCAGTAGAAATATAATCCCTGATTGATTGAGTTTGCCTTGTACCTTCCTCACCTTCATTTCTTTCTTCTTCCCAACCTATATATTTTTTTTTTTTAATACTTCAACTCACAACTTGGTTTCTAGGTTTAAGAATTGATGGGAATTTTCAGTGTATATGGCTCAAATTAGGGTTCAAAAG
>BRYF01000017.1:5320000-5322500 GCA_030159135.1 Actinidia polygama | reverse complement strand
GAGTACGCCAACCTCCTTGCATAGGAAGATGAAGAGGTTGCTGATGGCAAGACCGAGGTGGCTGGAGCCAAGTTAGAAAATAATCCAAATACTGAAACGGAGGCGCCCCAAGCTGAGGGCAATTTATTGGACAACTTTGCTTAGCCCTCTTGGGTGTCTTAAAATGTCGTCTGTTTTGTTTTTCAGCTCTTAAGCGTAAAAGCCTACCGGAGCAGCACTTTACTCGGAAGTCCGAGATCGAATCCACAGGGAAATTTGTTAGCACAGTTTATAAGTTGTAAATATAACTTTGAAGAAAGAAAAGTTGTGAAAAGTTGTGAAAAGTTTTTTGTTTTGAAAAAAAATTAAAAAGAAAGATTTTGCTTGTTTAAAATATAAAGAAATGGTATGATCTAAATACTTAGTTTTTATTCTTTCGTTAGATTTCCTAACTTCTCTCTCTTCTTCTGTACGCAATCAATTTCAAGGCATGATGAGTTTGATTGGAAAATTTGGCAATGAATTTATTTTGTGTCTAAAAATGTGTTTTAGAAATTGACAATAATTTTTATCAAATTTTAAACCCTTAGAATGCAATTGATCTAAGTCCTGAGTTATAACAAGGAATCTTGTATAACCTAATCTTAGATTTATACAATTCAAGTTTTAATCTTTGTTGTAAAATTGTTCAATTTTAAACAACTCTTTTAAATTTGTGAAATAAAAGAAAGAACTAGTTTGTCTACGATTGAATTAAAACTTTGTATTTAGATCAAACCAATTGATTTTAGCCTATCATATTTAATTAAAAATTTGACATGTTTTGTTTTATATTTTTGATAATTAAACTGAAATTATAAATATGTAGTTAAAAGGTTAAAGAAAATTAACTACTTGACAGATAAGTAAATTAAGCAGTAAAATCAACCGAGAGGGAGGTAGAACCGTCCCATCTGATTGTGTAAGCGATAATGTAAAGCGATATTTAAAGCAGAAACTATAGTAATAATATTAACCTAGATTGGGGTATAACCGCCAAATCTGGTTATATAAGCGATAAAAGTAAAAAACGATATTTAAAGCAGAAACTATAGTAATAATATCAACCTAGATTGGGGTATAACCACCAAATCTGGTCATATAAACGATAAAGTAAAGCGATATTTAAAGCGATAAAGTAAAGCGGAAATTATAGTAATAATATTAACCTAGATTGGGGTATAACCGCCAAATCTGGTTATATAAGCGATAAAGTAAAAAGCGATAATTAAAGCGATAAAGTAAAGCATAAATTAAACAAAAGTTCCACTCAGAATAATTAAACTGACTCGTGTATATATCTCTCAAAAGGAATTACAAGTAATTAAAAATTAAAAAAAAATAAAAATAAAAATAAAAATAAAAATAAAAATAAAAATGAAAATAAAAATAAAAACTAAGAACGCGAAGAACACGAAGAACGAAAAAAAAATTAAAGTTTTAAAAATAAAAGAAAACTTAAAACTTGTTAAAAACTAAAGATTTTTGATTTTCAAACTTTTCAAAATTCTAGACTTTCTCTCTCTAAAAAAACTTAATTTTTTCAAAAGCCAAACCCTCCTATTTATAGAAAATTTTATAAATATCTTCAAAATTTGAGGCGGTTACTATTCACGAAAAAAAATAATTTTTTTTTTTTTAAAATTTTTTTTTTAAAATTTTTTTTTTTTTAAGGCTGGACCGGTCGGGCTTCTCCTGGACCGGTCCAGTCCTGGACCGGTCCAGGAATGGACAGTGGCCATTTTTCTTGGTCTTCGGCCAGGTTTTTCTTTAATTCTTTTCGCCCATTTTGCTCCTTTTTACCTGAAACTATCGTACAAAACTCTTTGCGCAAAACGACACTTAATTTAACTATTTAATATGCATTTTAATGCTAAAATATAATATAATTCGACTACAAATACCTAATATTATGTGTTTATCAAACTTTCCTTAGATGTAAAGTGCCTTGCAGCATTGTAAGGGGGTTAATGCTTATTCTGAAACTTTGTAAGCGTTTCTTCTGAACAACTTTTCTCTATTAATTTTTATATACGCATCTTTTTCTTCCCTATCTTGTTTTGCTTCTATTTTGGTCTTAACATATTTCTGCCTATCTTTCGTCTATTTAATGCTTAAGGACATCATGTTCGGTACTTAGGTAGCTTGTGAATGATTTAGCGTATGTCTGCTTTAATTTTGCATTGCCTTATAAATGTTTAAGACAATCTTGAGCTCGGTGCATTGGAAACTCGAAGGACAAGTCTTGTACATGCCTTAGCAAAAATTAGCTTTTTGCATGCCATAGCATAGAAGTTGCTTTTCTTTGGACTTGTCATGTGAATGATCTGGACACTCTTGACCTCGGTACTTAGGCAGCTCGGTGAGTAAGTTTTACACATGCCTTAGCAAAAATTTGATGCTTGCATGCCATAGCGTAGACGTTGCTTTTCTTATGACTTGCTTTATGAAAGTTTAAAACATCTCAAGCTCATGCTTGAGC
>BRYF01000017.1:5307500-5317500 GCA_030159135.1 Actinidia polygama | reverse complement strand
AGACTTACTGATGAATCAATTGAGAGCAACTGCCATTCCTATTAGTTTCTGAACCTCCTTTGCACTCTTTGGGCTTACAAGGTCGTTTATTGCCATAATTTTCTCTAGATTTGCCTCGATCCTTCATCGAGTGACTAAGGTCGCCAGGAATTTTCCCGAGCTTACTCTAAAGGCACATTTAGAAGCATTTTGTCTCAGCTTGTGCTTTTTCAGGATATCGAACACCTCGACGAGTTCCTTCAAGTGATCTAGCTCCTCTTTGGTTTTGACCACCATGTTATATATGTAGGCATCCATGGTATTCCCCATCAGATGCCCAAACATCCTAGTGATCATTCTCTCATATGCGGCACCAGCATTTTTTAACCCAAAGGGCATGACCTTGTAGCAAAAAATGCCACAAGGGGTGATAAGGGCAGTCTTCTCTTGATTTGGCTCATGCTTTTCTATTTGGTGGTAGCCTCGGTAGGCATCTAGAAAGCTCATCCAAGCATGGCTAGATGTTGAGTCCACCGATTGGTCAATCTTTGGCAAAGGGAATTAGTCCTTTAGATAAGCTCGATTAAGACGTGAAATCGACACACACTCTCCACTTTTAATTCTTTTTCTTTATTAACCTGGGTAAAGAACCTCTATGTTGCCTCTTTTAACTTCTTGACCTCCTCTATTACTGCGTTCACATCCTCGGCTATGGATCGTCTTTCCCGTTGCTTCACAAGACAAGCCTCGAGCATGACGTTAAGCTCATGCTTGATAAAGCTTGGGTCAATTCCCATCATCTTGTAGAGAGTCCATGCGAAGACCTCGATATTTGCTTTTAGGAGCTCAATGAGCTTAGTTCTCTCCCTCTCCTTCATGTATGAGCCAACAAGGAAGTAATGGTCCAAGATGGGCTCATCAAGTTCATAGAGAATGAGGTCATCCATGACGTTGGCCTCAATGGTCCTGTCAACATCCTCCAGGACTTCCCTTTCCTTTTCCACCAACCACCCTTCTTCTATGGATGCCTTGGTGCTTACTGTGGCAAGTTAGCATTGTTTGGCCGCCACTTGGTCTCAATAAAGAGTTTTATCGCCCCTAGGAGTAGCAAAATTGATGACCTGATGCAGTGTGGAGGCAACTTCCTTCATCATGTGCAATCAATCTATACCAACAATTGTGTTATAGGGAGGGAGAATATAAACAACTACAAGCTTAGTCTCTAGCTCTTGGGAACTATCTTGAACTTTGAGTGTTACGGTTCTCAAGGGCCAGTGAGCTTGAGCATTGAACCTAACTAACGAAGCTCGGGTAGGCCTTAAATCAGCTTGAAACAGTTTAAGTTATTTAAAAAGATCATAGTATATCACTTCAACCGAACTGCAGGGTCCACTATGATTCACTTTACGTCGTAGTTTTGGTCCCATGGTTGGATGACCAAGGGATTAATGTGAGGGCGTTGGACTCGCTCTAGATATGCCTTGATAAATGTGATACTTCTTGGCTCAGATAAGCCTTGTCTCGATCTTTTCACCACTGGTTGGACGAGAGTACCTCGTGCATTTACTTGACAATGTGGATCTTCCCTCATATCCTATTTTTGTAACATCCCGAATCCTTAAACTCCATTAACCCCGTGAATTACGCCGTGAATGTAATCAAAGTGGATTATAGGAAATTAGTGATCAAAAAGACCAAATATAAGTTAAAATTTAATTAAGCCTTAACTAGAAATTCCTGCCCAATTTTCCTCTAGACATTCGAACGCCCATATGAGAGTTTGAATGCCAAGGCTAAAAACCAAATTTTTAACTCTCACACTTATCGAACTGTAAGTAGGACGTTCGAACTCTGACCAGCCAAAATCCTTCTTAGCATTCGAACGATCTTTTGAACGCCAAATCCAGAACAACGTTCGAATTGATGTGTTGTATCCTTAGATGTAGGAATGCCGAGCGTAAAGCCTAGACAAGGGAACCCAGGTGAGTAACACAATGACATGGACAAAACCTATGTAATTTCAAAATGATTTTCAACGCATATTATGTATATACAAATGTTTTCCATATTTCAATGCATAAAATGAGTATGTTAAGATATAAATGCCATATCTTCTAAAGCATGCAAATGTTGTTATATTATTTATTGAAATCCATGGATATATAATTGATTGAAAAGCAAAATATGTTCAGAATATGTATGTATGATGACACTCAGAGTTCTCTCTTACAGGACCTAAAGTCAGATAGTCCTAAGGTAGATATGGGATGTGAAATAAAATCATCTGCAAATCGAGATATCTCAGACCTAAAGATCCACCTGACCTATATGGTCACTCAGTTTAGCCGAGTTGTTATAATTTTTAGCTATGATATGCCTATGTGCATCTTTTAGATATGTTATGTATGACTATAGAAGTATGTATGAAATGTCTATGTGAGTATCACGTTTATAAAAGTTATATTTCAAGAAAAAGTTATTCATGCTCACATGTTTTATGTATATGATGTATGTATGATATGAAATCGTCCATGGTATTTTATGTTCATGCATTGATGTTATTCACTAAGCTTTACCGTACGTTTTAAAAAACAAACAATTTCGGGTAGCCACTCCGAAGAGCCATAGAAGAAGACATCATATGGATTTAGTTTTATGGCCTATGGGTCTTACGTTTTGTAGTAATGTACGACCATGACATGTATAATTAATTTGGCCATAAGATGTATGTAAATAGTTGAACTTAGGCATAACTCTATATACAGTATGAACGTGACACTTTATTATTTTCAGTATGATTACATTTCCGCAAAAGAAAAATTTATGTCATTTTAAATGATATTGCACATGAGATCAACCAGAAGACAGGTAAGTTGTCCTTGGCGGCTAGTCGCCGGCCATCACGCGCCCACGATCTGCATAGGCCGGGTTGCAAGGCGTGACAGAGTGGTATCAGAGCCATAGGCTTATGCAGTACACAGACCTATAGATTTACACCATACGACGATAGAGTCACGTCTAGATAGAAGTCTAAGACTGACTAGAGTATACGTTATGTGATACATGTTATATGATGTGCTATGCTAAGATGTAATATAACTATTGTTATACATATATGTCTAAACACTAAATGTGTTTGTAGAAGCTATGCTGCCTAAAAGAGGTCGAGGTCGAGGCCGTAGAGGGGCAGTAAAGCCCGAGGGCCAAATCGACCGAATAGAGAGAATCTTTCAAGGAATAGTTCAAATAGTCCATGGGGTTCACAACAATAACCATGACAATGTGACTAAGCAATCGGAAATGCCAGTACCAAGAGCAGATTGATGCCCCGTACCACAATTAAGCAGTTTCAACAACTGAAGCTTCCAACTTTTTACGAAAACCCAGATTCCATGGCCGCGGAGTCTTGGATATTGGGTATCGAGAGGGTGTTTGAAGTTCTACCATGCACAGAGGAGCAAAAAGTGGTATTTGCCACGTTCACGTTTGAAGAAACCGCATTAATTTGGTGGCAATTGAAGAAACCATTAGCCGTTATGGTTATGGCCTAGATTTCTGGAGGTGTTTAATGAAGAGTACTTTCCAGAGATAGGTCGAGATCAAAAAGTTCAAGAATTCTTAAATTCGAAATAAGGGAACACGACAGTGGTGGAATATAATGCAAAGTTTATAGAGTTATCGCGTTATGTCCCTCATTTAGTATTGACAGAATTTTGCAAGGCGGGAAGGTTCGAAGCTGGATTACGATGGAATATCAAGAACAAGGTAAATATAATGCAGTTACCAACTCATCAGGAGGTTTTTCATGCAGTTCAAATTGCTGAGGGATCTTTAAATGAGATGTCTCAATTTCGGAAAAACAGGAAGAAGAGGTCAGAAGGAAGTACAAGTAGAGCACCAAGTTTGAAATGACAAAGTTCAGGATCTGCAAGTGGAAATTCATCGACCACGCTGAGAATTACCAGGAATCAGTATCTAATAAAGCACCGACATGCCCAACTTGTCAGAGGAAGCATTGGGGCGAGTGTCGCATGGAAAGTAGAGCTTGTTATGGGTGTGGCCAAGAAGGGGACCAAATTAAAGATTGTCCAACAAGGAATAGAATTCAAGGAGTTGGAATATCGGCGTCAGCCTCAATCAGGAAGGAGAAATAACCAACCACGGCAAGGTCGAGCTTTTGCCCTTACGCTAGGGAATATTCCAGTTACCACCTCAGTTGTGTCAGGTATGCTTCCCATTTGCGGTCAACCTGCACACGTCTTTATAGATTCTGGTTTCACCCATTCATTTATTTCGAGTCATTTTGAGCAATATTTGAATGTCTTTCCAGTACCCCTAGAGTGTGAGTTATTAGTATCCTTACCTTCTAGGGATACTATGACATGTGATAGAGAGTATAAGTCTTACGAAATTCGTGTCAATGATGTACCCATGTTTGTAGACCTTATACCCTTGGAGATGCATGGTTTTGACGTTATCCTAGGGATGGATTGACTGTCTTCCTATCGTGCACTCACTGATTGAGAGCTTAAGCGAGTAGTGTTTCACTCGTTTGCTCATTCAGGATTAATCTTTGAACGAGTTGACGTTGTGCCTCCTCCCTATCTCATTTCTTTTATGAAAGTGCATCGCTTGATTCAGAAAGGAAGTCAAGCATTCTTATGCAGTGTTGTCGGCACGCATGTCTCTTCACCATCCTTAGAGGATATTCATGTTGTCTAGGAATTTTTAGATGTCTTTCCAAATGAGTTACCAGATTCCTTAGTGGACTGAGAAATTAAGTTATATATAGATCTAAATTTAGGTACTAGACCCATTTCCAAGGCTCCCTATCGTATGTTACCGTTAGAATTGAAAAAGCTGAAGGTACAACTTCAAGATTTGTTCGAGAAATGATTTATTCGTCCTAATATTTCACCTTGGGTGCTCCTATATTGTTTGTACGAAAGAAGGATGGAACGATGAGATTGTGCATAGACTACCGAGAGTTGAATAAAGTAACCATTAAGAATAAGTACCCACTGCCATGGGTGGATGATCTGTTTGATCAGCTACAGGATGCCCAAGTGTTCTCTAAAATCAATTTGAGATCAGGTTATTACCAACTGAAAGTTAGAGCGAGCAACATAGAAAAGACAGCTTTCCGGACCAGATATGGCCATTATAAATTCCTTGTCATGCTGTTCGGAGTTACCAATGCGCCAACCGCATTCATGGACCTAATGAATCGGGTATTCAGACCCTTTTTTGATGAATTCGTTATTGTTTTCATTGACGATATTTTAGTGTATTCCAAAAGTTTTGCAGAACATGAACAACACTTGAGAAGGGTTTTACAAACCTTACGGAATAGAAAATTGTATGCCAACCTAAAGAAGTGCGAGTTTTGGCTATCAAGTGTAGTTTTTCTTGGACACATCATCAGTGTGGATGGAGTGTCTATCAATCCTCATAAGGTCGAAGCCATCGTGAATTGGCCGAGGCCAACGAACGTAACCGATGTCAGAAGTTTCATGGGATTAGCAGGTTACTACTAGAGATTTGTGAAAGACTTCTCCAGGATTGTAACACTTTTGACACAACTTACGCGGAAGAATGTTCCATTTGAATGGAATAAGAAGCGAGAGAAAAGTTTTCAAATATTGAAGAAACGATTAGTATCCGCACTGATCTTAGTATTACCTTCAGGAACCGATGGTTTTATAATTTATAGCAATGCCTCACATCGAGGGTTGGGATGCGTTTTGATGCAACATGAGAAAGCAATTGCCTACGCCTCAAGACAGTTGAGACCACATGAAAAGAACTATCCGACCCACGACCTAGAGTTAGCCGCAGTAGTGTTCGCCTTGAAAATTTTGGCGCCATTACTTCTACGGAGTCACATGTGAAGTTTTCACCGATCACAAAAGTTTGAAGTATCTTTTTACTCAGAAATAACTGAACATGAGACAACGAAGATGGCTTGAGCTAATTAAAGATTACGACTTACTTATCTAGTATCACTCGGGAAAAGCTAACGTTGTAGCTGATGCCTTGAGCCAGAAGTCGACGGTCAATTTAGCATGCCATGTTACGTCGCAGATACCTTTGTTCGTTGAGATAGAGGGATCAGAGATCGAAGTGGTTGCACCAGATACCAACGCAATGCTTACAGCCATAATTGCCCAACCAACGTTGATGGAAGTTGTAAAACTACGACAACTGGAAGACCCGTACTTGTGGAAGGTCTATGTAGAGATTAGAGCAAATCCTAAGCCCGACTTCACTTTGCAAGATGGAACTCATAAATTTCAAGGTTGTTTGTGCGTACCAGATATAGCCGAAGTAAAAAGATAAATATTAGAGTAAGCCCACAATACGAAGTTCACGATGTATCCAAGAGGAATAAAAATATATCGAGATTTGATAGAGAGGTTTTGGTGGCCGGGAATGAAGAAAGAAATAGCAGAATTCGTATCGAAATGTTTACAATGTCAGCAAGTCAAAGCCGAACATCAAGGACCAGCGGGATTACTACAATCGCTACCGATACCAGAATGAAAATAGAAACATATTACGATGGATTTCGTTGTTGGTTTACTAAACTCGCCAAGAAGATGTAATGCCATTTAGGTCATTGTAGACTGTCTCACTAAGTTGGCACACTTCTTTCCAGTGAAGACCACATATTCATTGTCGAAGTATGCGAACTTACACATTGCAGAAATCATTCAACTTCATGGTATGCCTGTATCGATAGTGTCGGATTGAGATCCGAGGTTTACGTCAAAGTTTTGGAAAGGCTTGCAAAGAGCTTTAGGCACCGAGTTGAATTTTAGTATCGCTTTCCATCCGTAGACAGACGGACAATCGAAGAGAACAATTTAAACCTTAGAGGATATGCTACGCTTATGTGTTCTCGACTTTCAAGAAAGTTGGGAAGCACACTTGCCACTAGTGGAGTTTGTCTACAACAATAGTTATCACGCAAGTATCAGAATGGCTCCGTACGAAGCATTTTACGGAAGAAAATGTAGATCGCCCATATGTTGGACTGAAGTTGGAGGACTACAAATTTTTGGGCCAGAGATCGTTCAACTGACTACCGATAAGATCAAAATGATTCAACAACAACTAAATATTGCTTAAAGTCGCCAAAAGAGTTATGCAGATGTTCAGAGATGAGAATTAGAGTTTGAAAAAGGTGACCATGTGTTTTTGAAAGTATCTCCTTCCAAGGGGATAAGTCGTTTTGGAAAAAATGGGAAGTTAAAGCCGAGATACATAGGACCGTTTCAGATTCTTCAACGAATTGGAGCTGTTGCTTATCGTATTGCCCTTCCACCAGAGTTTTCACACGTTCACAATGTTTTTCATGTTTCAATGTTACGAAAGTACGTTCACGACCCAACGTATGTGATCAGTCACCATCCTTTGAAAGTAAGTGAAGACATGAGCTATGCCGAGAAACCGATCGAAATTATGGATCATCGCGACCAAGTTCTTAGGAACAAGGTCATAACCTTAGTACAAGTTATATGACAGAACCATACGTAGGAGGAATCAACTTGGGAACGAGAAGATGAGATGCGAGAACATTTTTCGTCCCTATTTGAATGAATGTTGTAATAATTGAAGTACGTTATTAGAAGAAATTGAACAATTTTAATTTTCAATATCAACATCTTTATTCAATCTTCAATTACCATTTTAGTAGTTCATCTAGCCAAGCAACTCAGAGAAGGCCGATTTGTCTTGGATAGCACCAATCGGGAAAACCATGTTGTAGGCTGCCCAGACTGAGAGGGCAGTTAAGGCAGTCATAATAAAAGGTCAACCCCACAATCAGACGCATTAAAGATCACAAGTTACATATATGATTACTCGAAGAATTTTATCAGAGTGTACAGCGGAAGCATGACGTTAGCCAAGTTTGAGGACAAACTTTTATAAAAGGAGGGAAGAATGTAACACCCCGAATCCTTAAACTCCATTAATCCCGTGAATTACGCCGCGAATGATAATCAAAGTGGATTATAGGAAATTCGAACGCCAGATCCAGCCATGCATTCGAACGGTAAGCAGGACGTTCGAACCCTGCCCAACCAAAATCCTTCTTAGTGTTCGAACGCTTAAAGGGATGTTCGAACACCAACAGTAAAAATCAAAAAATAAAAAGAGAACATAAAAGCAAAAATGGACGAAACCCATGGAATGATTTTCCTATCAGCCAATATACACCACATATACACACCCACACTTCATAACCATACAAACACTTCCAACCTCACACACTCACTCACGTGTGTATATATATATATATATATATAGAGAGAGAGAGAGAGAGAAGAAGAAGAAAAAGAAGAAAAGAAAGAACGAAGGAGAGGAAAGGGAGTAGGAGCTAGGGAAGCTCAAATCAAGCTTGTGGAAGCTTGGGAAGGGAGGTAAGACTTCAAAAACTTTAATTTTTGTTAAGTTAAAGTCTTAACTTTAAATTCTAGGTCTAGCATGCTAGGGTTCAAATTAATGGTTAAAATTGAGTTATATAAGTCTCCTTAAGGTATCCTTCATATCCTAAAAGCCTTAGAAAGATTTGAGTTGTGTTGGGAAAGATTTGGAGAAATTATTAGAGACCAGTTACTGTTCATAAGATTTCACACAGCGAGCGTTCGAACACCCAAGAACAGCGTTCGAATGGTCTAAACATTATGCCTAGGCGTTCGAACGCTACTTGTAAAACACTTTTGAGCCTAGAACAGCGTTCGAATTGATGTGTTGTATCCTTATATGTAGGAACGCCGAGCGTAGAACCTAGACAAGAGAACCCAGGTGAGTAACACAATGACATGGACAAAACCTATGTATTTTCAAAATGATTTTCAACGCATATTATGTATATACAAATATTTTCCATGTTTCAATGCATAAAATGAGTATGTTAAGATATAAATGTCATATCTTCTAAAGCATGCAAATGTTGTTATATTATGTATTGAATCCATGGATATATAACTAATTGAAAAGCAAAGTATGTTCAGAATATGTATGTATGGTGACACTCGAAGTCCTCTCTTACGGGACCTAAAGTCAGATAGTCGTAAGGTAGATGTGGAACGTGAAATAAAATCATCTGCAAATCGAGATATCTCAGGCCTAAAGAGCCACCTGACCTATATGGTCACTCAGTTCATCCGAGTTGTTATAATTTTCAACTATGATATGCCTATGTGCATCTTTTAGATATGTCATGTATGACTATAGAAGTATGTATGAAATGTCTATGTGAGCAGCCGCTGGCCATCACGCGCCCAAGATCCGCATAGGTCGGGTTGCAGAGCGTGACAATTTTTAAAATTGGGGTGGTTTGGGCCCCCAATCATGTAAGTAGTCCTGAGGAGGAGAACTTCCGCCAAGGCATCATCAACTTCATCTCTATCTTAGTCAAATCTTGGGTTAGGTCTGACCTTGATTTCCTTTGTCTTTGTCTTCTCCAAATCAATGAACTCTTTTAGGTGCCCAGCTTGAACCGTTGAATCAGGAAAGACTTCAAGGCTCTATAATTTTCTGTTTTATGTCTTTTTTCCTTGTGGAAGGGATATTTCTACCATTTATTGTGTTTCTTGAGATCTCCTCCCATCAGGAGAGTCTTTTTGTAATACATCTTTTCTTGGATCCTAATGAGGAGTTTGTAGATTCGTTCTTTAAAAACCACATTGATTCTCGTACTCTTCTTCCACTTTTTGAATGTGCCATCTCCCTAAGAGAATGTTCCGCCTACCTGACGTCATCCTCCAATCGAGCTACATCTCCACTCGCGTCATGAGATCTCAAAGGTCGACTAGAGAATTGAGCATAAAGTCACCCCCTAATTTCTCGCTGGTAGTCAGCCCGAGCTTGCAACTAACCAAGGCGAGCTTTTGTGAACACTTCTCACCTTGGACGGATGGAAACACCCTGGACATTAGTGCATCGAGATGATTCCAAAGTTTCATCATCTGCCAAAAAATGGCAGATGTGCAACCTCAGGTCGAACTTATCG
>BRYF01000017.1:5300000-5302500 GCA_030159135.1 Actinidia polygama | reverse complement strand
CCCATATGAGGGAGAGTTGCTTTATAATTACCTCACTATCTCTAAATATGCCACTAACTCAGTACTCCTAAAAGAGGTAAACAGAGAGCAACGCCCGATCTACTTTGCTAGTAAAACATTATTGGATTGCCAAACAAGTTACCTGCCATTGGAAAAGCTCATTCTGGCCCTAGTTTTAACATCGCGGAAACTCATGCATTACTTTCAAGCACATCACATCCCTGTATATACTGAGTTTTCGATCCAAATTTTTTTGTCAAAAACAGACTTGTCCGACCAACTTTCCAAATGGGCCGTTGAACTGGGACAATCAAACATAATTTTTTTTCCAATAGCAATAATAAAAGGACAAGTCCTAGCCAATTTTGAGACTGAGTACTCTCCCCGAGTTATGAGTCCAGAGCAAGGTAGCCCTGCGTCTACCCAAAGGGGAAGGAGAGCTTAGAGGCAAAGTCAGTTGGAATCCAATTAATACAAGGGGATCATGAGGTTATTAAAGAATCATCCCAACATGCGGAAGCAACCATTGTCGAAGAAATCATTGAGGTTCCAGAGGTTATTGTAGAACCACCTCAGGTCGATTTCACCTCGGTATGAAAGATGTTCGTTGACGGAGCAAAAAACAACCTGGGGGTAGGAGTAGTATTAAGAAGTCTGGAAGGAGCAATTTTTTAGCACTGCCTCAAGCTGAATTTCCCTGCAACAAATGAAGCTGAATACGAAGCCTTCATTGCGGGACTTTGATCTTCCAGAACTAAAGGTTTTCGAGCTTCATATTTTCAGTGACTCAAAATTGGTGGTTTAACCAAGCCACAGAGAAGTTTAAAGCTCTAGAAGCCAAGATGGCTAAGTATTTCGCAGTAGCAAAAGCCCTCCTTACCGAATTCAAAGCGGTCAAAATTGAGCAAGTGGAGAAAGACTTAAATTGACACGCAGATGCACTAGCAGGCTTAGCATCAGTTTTTGAAGGAGAGACAGGCCAGTCCATCGCAGTCAATCTAATCTCGGCCCCCAGTCACGAAATGCCTCAGGAATCCATCCTAGTCAACATTGAGTTGGGGCCTAGCTACTATGGATCCAATTGTGAATTTTATACGACATGGGTCGAGGAATTGCCAAACGCTTTATGGGCCTATCGGACTACACCGCAGAAAGCAATGAACGAAACGCCTAAGCTCTAGCTTTCGAAATTGAAGTTGTAATCCTGTTGGAGGCCGGTCTGCCCACAATATGGAACGAGGCATATGACATTGGACACAATGAGGAAATTTTGGCTTAGGACCTCGACCTTGTTGACGAACAAAGAGAAAATACGTTGATATGAATGGCTAATTATCAGAAGCAGTTAGCCAAGACTTACTACTATAAGATCCAAAATAGACAATTTTCAATTGGAGATCTCGTTTCAAGGAAAGTTGTTGGAAATACTAAGGACACATCGAACATGAAGCTCTACCCAAATTCGAAAGAACACTACAAGATAGTTAAGCTCGCCGTCTAGGGCGCTTACTACCTCAAAGAACCTGAGGAAAAACAGGCTCCGAGACCTTGGAATTCTAACAACTTGAGAAAGTATTACCAATGAAATGTAATCTCCTTAACCGAGCTAATGTTCATATCAAATTCGCTTGAAAAAAAAATTACTTAAAGATTTTTTTTTCTTTTATTATCAAAATTTAAAAAAAATCTTAATTTTGCTAGAAATCATTCGTTTTGAAATTTTTAAACCCACTCTTTTCCAAAAGAGATTTCTGCTGGCAAAGAACTCCCCATTTACTTAAGCATAAGTTTAAGATATCTTAAAAAATACAAGGCAAATTCGTAGAACCACCTAAGCATTTGGCTTGAGGATTACAAGGCAAGGTCAGAGAAAAACACCATTCGCGCTATGAGCGTGCAAAAAAAGTAGATTCTCGTTAAGGCTTGACCTTACTTGTCCGAACGAGTTGTGTCAAGTATAAAAAGAACCCAACCTTACGACTTGGACAAGCAGCTAAAAACATTAAGAAAAAGTTAGCCGAACTCTATGTGAATTCCAAACTTTGTCCCTCGAGTTTTTCCTAAGAACACTTAGCAAGAATTTCAAGAAAGAGATAGCCGAACTTGTGAGTTCCAAACTCTATCTTGTGAATATTGCCTAAATATACTTCGAAATTTTTTTAAGAAAAAGTTAGCCTAATTCTATACGAATCACAAGCTTTGTTCCCTGAGATTTGTCTAAGTATACCTAGAAAGAATTTCAAGGAAGAGTTAGCCGAACTCTATGTGAGTTCTGAACTTTGTTCTGTGAATATTGTCCAAGTATACTTAACAAAAGCATTTAGAGAAGAGTTAGCTGAACTCTATGAGAATTCCGAACTATATCCTTCGAGGTTTGCGAAGTACTCTTTGCAAGAATTTCAAGGAATAGTTAGCCAAACTTTGTGCGAATTCCGAACTCTATCCTATGAATATTGCCCAAGTACACTTAACAAAAAATTTGGGAAAGAGTTAGCTAAAT
>BRYF01000017.1:5200000-5207500 GCA_030159135.1 Actinidia polygama | reverse complement strand
ACTTTGGGGTATTACGGTGACCCAAACTCACATAAATACATGTATTATCCAATTAGTCAATGTCCTTATCAATTAAACATATTTATTCTAAATTAGTGGAAAACAGAAGAGAGTAAACGAGCATTACAGAATTCCTCTACTTGTTTGATTAGTTCATGGGTCAATTCTACTAGATTTTCCAAGGATTTGGTTGCTTCCTTGGGTTAAACTTGATTCACATACACCTTTTGGCCTAAATATATTGGGACCCAATTGATTTGAAAGTTTGCTACACCACAATAGTGATGTTCAAAGGTTAAGTCTTGGAATTTAGTTTGTTTGTCAATGTTCATATGATTTAGTGGTAATTGGTTCCAAATATTAGGATCCGTTTGGACTAACTAAATAATTTTATTTTTTGTGGGGTTTCGCTAGTTTGACAAAAAGTATCAGCTTAGGATAGAATTAATAATTTGTCTTTATTCTAACTTGAATCAAGAAGAAGAAGGAAGCTAGTAGATTGGCCAAATAACCTACCTTTTCTCATTGGATTATTCAGCTAAAATGGATAGGCCAAACAGGCCATTGGTACTTCAATTTGGGAAAGCTGAAGTTTGGCTCTTCTTAGAATGTTGACATTTAGATTTGTTGTGGGCATATTAATAGATATTGATTTTGTTTCTTATAGTTGAAGTTATATTAAAATTTGATTATTAAAAATAATTAAAAAATATCAAAATAAAGCTTTTAAAAATCAGTTATTGTAGTTTATTTTAAATTATTTTTGGCCCATAAGCATAAAACGAAAAGTTTGACAAACAACCAGACAGCTTCCAAGATAAAAAAGAACCTGCAAACAAAAAAAAGCTTTTACACAACACTCTTAGGCTTCGTTTGGTAATGCTTAAAAGCTAAGTTTTTTTTAAGTTTGCTATCAAAAAAGCTAAGATTTTTTATCTTTTTTGCTTTTCTAGTTTTACTTTAGCTAAAAATAAGAAAAAAAACAAAAATAAAAAAGCAAAAAAGCCAATTTTGGATGCCTTTTTTGCTTATAAGCTTAAAAAAAATACCAACCAAAAAACTAAAAAAAACTGATTCCAAATGTAGTGTTAAGTAAATAAATGTCAAGTTTAATAGAACCCTTGCTACGTATAAATATATTATCTCATATGAACACTCGAGTGATCAGGGAGTCAATCATCACTAAAAAGCGATGATGAATAGTTTTGTTCTCATCATGTGGGTCTCTCATTGTTTTTTTTTTATATATATATATATATTATTATTAGGCTATTTATTAGGCTTGAACTATACATGGTTGTGGATTTATGGTATCGGACTTTCTCTTAGTTTGATATAATTCTCAATATTTATAAATATTTTTTTACATATTGACCAAAAAAAAACTTTCTTCAACATGAAATTGTTTATGCAAAGGTTTTGAGCAAGGAGTAGGTAAGAAGTTTAATATAAATGGATCTTTGGGAGGGAAGTTTTTAATTACAAATAAAAGCTTTTATTATTTGTAAGGGGATAAAATACACAACTACAAGTTTTGGCCTTGCTAGGACAGACACCGCCGCAAAGCTATCGCTATAAACATTAGCATAGACCAAGCTAAGGTAAGTATCACTGTCGAGCTGTCCCTGTAGTAAGCTCGGTAGAGTAACCGTGCCGAAGCTTAGCTAATGGACAATGGTCAATGTCGATCCCGAGGCATAACGGGGGGACGCAAGGTAACTTGCATGATAAAGTTTTTTCTAATAGCTCCTATGCTTGAAACGAGATGTTAACAGCATGATGACAAGCTACCAACTAGGGCTTAGGAGCATGTCTGAGTCAGCCGCCTACTCATTGACATAGCAGTCAGTGAGTCTAGGCACGTGCCGAGCTATTGTCTGTCTAGTGACATGATAGTTGGTGCGTTAAGGCACGCGTTAAGCTGTGCTATATGAAGCTAGCCATTATTCTCTCAAAGACATGAGAATTCAGCTAAAAATGCTTACACTCTCTCTACATATATTGATTTTTCGGTCATCTAAACTTGACCGTTGGAGAGTCGTTTTCTAGAAACAGCTTTGCGGCCGAACTCATTATTTATGTATTGCAGCTAAGCCACTGCAACCAGCGACTGCCTACAACCACCTTCAACAATCATTAGTCAACCACATGTGTCTACCCTCGATTTCTTTTCTTTCCTTTCCTTTTTCAAAGTCACACACCACATTATTGATGCAATGCGTAGGTAATGTTATTGTTAGGTTACTTAAAACATTTATGAAGAATGGGAGATTTGATTCATAACTCCTTGTCAATGACTTTCTATAGTACCAATGATATACAAATAGAAATTTACACCACATTATTGATGCAATGTGTAAGTAATGTTATTGGTAGAGGTTAGTTGAAACATTTATAAAGAATGAGAGATTTGATTCATCACTCCTTGTCATTGACTTTCTATTCCAATGCCATACAAATAGAATTTTCTATCTCATCTTAAAACAACCATACAAAATATTTTTCTTTCTTTTGTTTTAGTAAATAGATTGGTTAATTTGGAAGCCTTTTCCAAAGTTAAAATAAATATATCACATTATATTATGAAAAAAATGTTACGATCTCATTGTCTCAAATAAAATAACATAACATGTACCACGTTTAAGGAGCTCGAACTCATCATTCCTACAATCAAGATAAACAAGAAAGACTAAGGTGTTGGTTTAGTGGCTGAAGTGCTTCATTATACTTGGTATGACGCTTGGATTGTCTTATCGCTGCAAAATGTAGCTTTCTTTTTACTTGTTCCCTTGGTCAAACCATTAAATGTTAATAAATGTCATTAAGTCACACGAATTTGGATTAAAAAATAGAATCGAGACGCTTGGAAGTGGATTTTATGAAGACAAAATAGGATCCCCCCCTCTCTTCCATTAAAACCAAGGTGGCAAAAGTGATAATATTCCGAAGATGGTAAAACCTCCTAAACGATCAAGTAAGAAAACAGATTTAATTAGGGTGTACTCTTTTTTCCTCCTTAAAATATATATATATTTTTATCTTTATTACGTAAAATTATCAAATACTATATCGTTAGAATACACATGGCGGTTAGAATGTAACTACTCCGTAAAAAGATCCAACTACCTTAGACAATGCTGTAGTAAATGAGAGTAGAAAATATAAATACACCAATTTTTTTGGGTCACTAGAGAAAGGGTTAATTATATTTTTTTTCCCAAAGTATCATTTTTTTTCTATTTTGTCTCTCAAACTAACAATTTTCTCAGACTGACTCTTCAACTCTTGAATTGGTTACAATCGGACCCAATCGCTAGCCACGATCCAGTTGTCTAACAAAAAATGATATACGAGCATTACATGTGCCAAATGGTAAACCAAATTCTAATCCGTTTTTGAAAACCCCAACCCCAACCCCTAACCCTAACCCTCAGGCTCCGTTTGGTAATGCTTAAAAGCCAAGCTTTTTTTAAGCTAGCTATCAAAAGGTTAATTTTTTTTAATTATTTTATTTTTTTGGCTTTACTTTATCTAAAACTAAGCAAATAAGCAAAAGCAAAAAAGTAAAAAAGCCAACTTTGATTGGCTCTTTTGCTTATTTTAAGCAAAAAAAATAACCGAAAAACTAAAAAAAGCTGGTGCCAAACGGAGCCTCAGAACCAGAACTTAGGTTCATTAGAGTCAAAGTTGTCAAAACTTATGTTTAAGGAGTTAAAATTATAGAATTTATAAAATTAAGGGCAAATTATTAATTTTTTAAGAGGTAAAAATTATAAAAAATTAGGTTTAATGAGTCAAAATTGTCAGAATTTATGTTCAGCAGGGTCAAAATTATAAAATTTGATAAAAAATTACTATTTTTTTATTGGGTCAAAATTATATTTTTAATAAATTATATTAAGGATAGTAGTATAATTTTTAATAAATTATTTTAACTCACTTGCCCTAGTGTAGCTCTACCCATATTAATCCTAACCCATTTTTTCAACCAAAGGGTCGTTAATGGGCCAACCTAATCCATTTTTGTCCACGCTAAATTTAATGAGCTTTGATTGGTCAATGGGTATGGTCGGAGGCTCCCATAAACCAAAAAGATGAGACTCAAGTTCGGTACACGAATCTTAAGAAAAATGATTTTACGAGCCGGATTTGAGCCGAGCTTTTAATAAAAAATTTAAATAACTAAAATAAAAAGCAAATTCGGATCTCACATCGAACTTTGGATTGAGTCACGAGCTGAACTTTGGATTGTCCCACAGATTTTAAAATAAAACTCAAGGACAACTCATACTAGTCTAGACTGGAACCAAACCAGACTTGACTCTTTGAATCATAGGTCGGACCGAGCCATTATTTCAACGCAGGCTTTTTGATGGATATTATTTCAACGCCTAACCCGCTACCCCAACTCCAAATTCTCCCATGTCCACAAACCCTAACCATTGCCACGTGGCAGTTCTTGTCAAAAATAGACAACGGTTGGATCATTGCCAAAGATTTGATAGGTTGAGGTGCACTGTGCGAAAATTATCGCTGTCATCTTGACCAATTATGAGGAAACGGATACGACCTGTAGTTTATAAACTGTTAAACTTTCCACGTGTCAAATAATGATTAGATTATGTATGGATTTTTGATGTGAGCGGTTTACACCCAAGTAGACCACTACATGGAGAATTCTGGACCGTTTATTTCTTCCGCACACATATCAACCTCGCAGAACCTGCGTTGGATTGACCAGACGAAATGACCAAACTAGCCCTGCCGACTTTGACGTGTCCACAGCTACAAACATGCAAGTCTTCTCCCGTGATAACCTCGCATTGCGAGGGGTAAAATAGGAACAAGATTTAGAAATTGACTAAACCTATTGCAAGGTTTTTTTTAATCCCAATGCGTTTGTCGTCGGATCTTTCCCCAAGTCTGCTTGGTTTCGTCATCTCCCTCTCGAGCTCTGATTTCTCTCTCTCTCTCGAGCTCTCTTCTCCCAAAACTGCTCTGATTTCCAATCACCAGTTCATTTTTCGCAAAAATCAACCATTAATAATCCCTAATTTTCTCTGTAAACCGCCATTGAAGAGTCCAATCGAGTCTTTGTGAGCCAGGTCAATGACGATTGTTTAAATGACAGCGAACTTTCTGATTTCACACAAGAAGTTTCTACGAAAGGTGAGAGCTAAGGATTTGTGAAACACGTTTCCGCAAACTTCAAAGTTAACCGCACTTTTTTGTCTTTTATGATTCATCAAAGATACGATTGCATTCTGTATGATTTTCTTCGCCGGCGAAGAAAAATGAAAAATCGACCCGCTATTAGCATTCGACTGTGTAACCTTCTTCTGGAAGTTTTGATTCGAAACTAGGGTTTTTAACGCTCAAAGTTGTGTTTGGTTCTCGATTTTGCAGGTTCTCCACAATTTTGACTTATTATTTGCTATTCGTGTTCATTTTTCTTAATTTGTTCATTGGATTCTGATACAAGTACGTTGATTATACATGACGATGCACTGATAGGAAGCTTTTTGCTTGTTTTTGGTTGCAGAATTCGCTGAGGGATCGCCATTCGATTATTGTTAACTTTGTTTATTGCTCTGTGTTCTTGGGATTCACGCTCGGATGAGGAGAAGCTGAGTCTCAATTTCTCGGGGTATTTTGAGGTACGTAAACTTATCTCGTTTCTTTAAAGCGCAAGTGTTTGTATCAATTACTTTCCTTTTTTTTTTTTTCACCTAAGGCCACGTTTGGAGTATTTTTTTTAACAATAATTCTAGTTACATGAGTCATTCCAGAGTCTTGAACTCATATGATAGTGTGAAACTCAAATTTAGTAGTTATTTTTTAAAATTAATTTAGCTGTCTTGATTTAGTGTTTTTTATCCATTAATATAATTTTTGTAAATTAAATCATTTTTTTAAAAATTTTACAATCTTCTCGTAATCCAAAAGTTATAATATTTTGACTAAATCGTAAAAAGATTTCACTAAAAGGAAGAAAATCAAAAAATGGAAACACCTAAATTAGCTAAAATCAAAAATCCAAAAGTTTTTTTCATTTGTTTGTTTCTGTTTGTTCCCAACCGTTCGATTATAGATGTGTTGATTCAATACGGTGTCGTAAACAACACAGAGAGAAGGTTTTGGGGGTTGTGTGGAAGCTCCCATTGGTATAATGCCACATCGGATTGTGCATAGCATGTGGTCATCTTGCTATCACGTGGTTGTCAGTGGGCTCCACAACATGCAGAGCCAAAGAGTGTTTGTTTGTGTCCGTTGGATTGTATGATCCCTGATTTGGAATCTCGAAAAGAAATCGAACGGATGTGAATGTCGGGTCATGTAAAATCACAGTCGTGATAAATGTGGGTTCAGTGTAAATTCAGAGGGACCCACGTGATTTTTTTAGCATAATCGTCACGTCCATTTGTTGAACAGGACAAGGCTATTCTCTAGCGATTAGCGAGTCATGGCCCACTCAGAGTTTACTTGCCTAATTCAGGCCGCTTAGAGCATTACCAGCAGGAGTAATAATTTATTACAACGGTTACACCAAATCATTAATTAATAATAATTTAATAATAAACTTACAGAGAACTCATTACTTTCCATAACTGTTAAGAGAGGATTCAGTATATATACATGAAACTTTGGTATTAGAGGGTGATAACACATAGCATTAATGACTTGATTTTTTTTTTTTAAAGCAACTTTTCTCATTTTGCCTTCATATTTTTGTCAAATTCTATTTTATCTAGCTTTTTTTTTCTTCATCTCATCCAACAGTCTAAATATGAAAAATTCCAAATAAAACACTACTTCTCTCTCGTCTCTCTCCTTTCAATACAAAAAAAAAAGAGGAACGACGAGTGAACTGCGTTCCCACATCTGGAGAAACACTGTAGTATAAATGGAATTAGAGAGCCACTTAACAAGGCTGCTGGTGTAAGTTTTTGCTGTCTTCACACCTTAATCTGTCTAAAAAAACTCTTTGGGTAGCCTAACGGAGATGATCTTGTCTCTTATTGAGCTCAAGTGCAATCAAGGTAGTTGATAACTACCTTCTTTCTGAAATATGTGAAACCCAATTGAAATAGTAAAGTGTTATTTAAAACGATGGACTTCACTTATTTCAACCAATACCAATACCAATAGGGGGAGGATGTAATGTTCACTGATAGATTATTTGGTGCTTTTAAAGCAATGTTCTATATCAGTTAATGAATGATACATGTGTATAAATAATCTTTTCAGTGCCGTCTTGTCCAGCCTATTAAAATGAGCAAGAGTGGATGTGCATCTCCAACTGTCTTTAATGCTTTAAAACGTAGTTGAACTTGTGTTAAAAATTGATTAATCAAACTAGATGTTCCAAAGCATTAAAATATACTCTTTTTAGGTTTTTTAAGTTTTTTTGGTTATAAATAAAAGCAATAATTATGACAAATACTTTTAACTTTTAAAATAGAAAAAAAACAGAAACTTGTGAAAAATGTTTTGACTAAA
>BRYF01000017.1:5180000-5182500 GCA_030159135.1 Actinidia polygama | reverse complement strand
CATAAATGCTTTTGATATGATGAATCAATTATGTTAGTTTATCCAATGTTGTTTTTATGCCTCTTTGACAAGCTTTGATTGTGTACTTGCCTAATAAGCTTAGTTGTTGTGTTTACTCTCATTATGACGAACTTGGTTGTTGTGTTTGTTAGTAAGCTTGGTTGTGTACTCACGTTATTGGTTGATTACTAATTTAATTTGCTAGCATTTATCGTTAGTGATAAAGAATGGCCATCACCACTGTCGCTAAATGTGAGTCTGTGAGTGAGGTTATGGCACCATCCTAATTCTAGTCGTGAGGTAAACAATCATTTGGCATATTAGGTAAAATTTATGAGTTATTACTTTATATGGATGATGGTAATGTTGGTAATTGAAATCACCATTTTTATGATCAGTTGAGATTGCTTTATAGTTGAAATTGATTCTCCACACTAGGGAGGATTATTTGAAAATGCTTAGTGAGATTTCATTGAAAATCTTGGTGATTTCTCTTTGAGATGGTTAGTTTATAAAGTCGAATGTTTTTCAAATATTTGAAAATTTTGACGATTACTATATTTGGTTTGCAAAGTTGAATATTTTTCAAATATTTGATCCATCTTCAATTGCTTTAAAATAGTTTTTTCTATTATGATTATAACTTACACTCTCGTGTAACCTTTTTGGTTGCAAATTATTGGTTCGAGTAGAGGTTGATCCACTACAGTGTTAGTTTGACTTTAGGCACACTCTATGTAGGCTCGGGTCCTGCCAGGTTAGGGTGTTACATTCAGATTCACTTTTAATTGATGTGAGACTGAGGATCGTAACATACCACCAAGATTCGCAGAAGGGTGCCCAAGAGGTGGCTTGCATAGGTGCATTCAATCCCATACTCGACGTGGTGGCTAGCTCTGATTCTAAATCGTACGAACCTTCGGGTAGAATTCACTATTGAAAACCAGCATATAAGGGGATATGATGCTCAAGAAACTTATATTCAAGTTTTCAGATGAACTTTTAATCGATGTGAGATTAAGGATCGTAACAGGAACTAAGAATGAACTAGTTAGACCAATTAGGAAGGTAGAGCGTGCGATGATGGATCTAAAGATGGGACAACTTGGTGATGACAGGAGAAAGGTGGCTATATGGAGGGAAAGATGGTGGTTCTCGCCTTCTCGGTGGTAGGTGGGGACAAAGGCAGTTACATAGAGAGGTTCTAAAACTTAGGGTTTTAGTCCATAGTGGTAATTTTGTAAAGGGGTCGAGTTGTAATAAAAAATAATTAATTTTGCAAAAAATTGGACTGGAGGATAGGTATTGGGCTTGAATCAACAATTAGTCTACTAACTATTTTATAAAATTGCAAAATTTATTAAATTAAAAGACGTTTGAGCTAGGCTCCATTAAACTATGATTTATATGTGAAAACTTTATTATTGAACAATATTATACCCTAGACTATAAAATTAAAAAAAAATCAAAATATATCTTAGTCACTCTCTCTCTCTCTACTCTTTCTATACTACAACTATACCGCCATAACTGCCACAGCCACATCACTAGCCGTTGTTGTCACCATGCCACTTTGACATCCCCGCCACCATTATTGTCAAATCTCTCTCTCTCTCTCTCTCTCAAATCTGAGATGTGATTCCAGATCTGGTTCAACTAGAGGTTTGCCTTCATTTGTCTCTTTATTGATTTTCTCTTTGATGTTATCTTCGATTTCTTGCTCAACCTCTCTCTCTACAATCTATACACACACATAAATATTTACACTCCATGACTTTGTAGCATTGATGGTCAAACAAAGTAAAATGATAGATTTATGCAAGCAAAAGTTCATCAAATTTGACTGTAACAAACAGTCAAATTTTACTGTTCCAGGTCGCCAGTAACCGACCGAAAAGTCTTTGTCTGATAGCCAGTAGTCGGTAGCCGGCGGTAATAGTGTAGGTGCAGAGTTGGAGAGTAAAAAGGAATTGTGACAATGGTCTACAAAGAAATATGAGATGTAAGGAGAATTTGTTTACGGGTTTACAAAATAACATATTTATTTTTGTCTATTTTGGCTAAATAGAATTTGAACTTTAAAATACTTTTAGGTGGATTACTTGAACTAAAAAGTACTCTCATGGAGCTATAACCAAAACCCCTTAATTTTAATGGGGCTAGAGAGAATTTATCAGGGTTCAAATAGAATCACCCTTCAGTCCAAGTGCATGTGCTCGTGGTGGCGTTCATAAATTACAATTTTGTGCCTCCGCACTTTCAATCCAATGTCAAGTTCCACCTTTCACTTTCAGTTAGACTATTTAACCCTCGTACTTTTCGTTAACTATGAATGCCCTCACCGCTCCCTGCGATCATTTCTATTTTGAAATGTGGTCTCTTGACGATTATGTAGCCTTTATTTTACTTGCAACGGAGCAATTGAGGAATTTTCTCCGACCTAACTGTGGCCTAACTCCCACTGCACTTTGATAACAATGGTATATGTAATCTCAAGGAT
>BRYF01000017.1:5125000-5127500 GCA_030159135.1 Actinidia polygama | reverse complement strand
CTTTCAATTCTTGAATAGGCCTTTTCTTCTTCAATTTTGCAAGACATCGTTAACAATGCTTGATAAGCTTCTCAATAAATACAATCTTCAAAATCTTCAATATATGAGGCTTCAAATCATAATCCTAAGAAAGATTAACGCATAATATAATATGTATACTAAGTAGAGTCAGTAAAACACTAATACAATGTTGTATTATTATCAAAATCGAGGCACTGAGTTAACACCTAAGACATCCATTAAAGGCTCCAACAGATTCGCTGCTCTGCAATGCACACACAGATATACACATGCTCACAAAGTCAAACTCTGAATCATATAAGCCCACAAAATAGTAATTAAATCAAATGATTAAATATATAGTAATAAGGCAACTCATTTTTCTTCAAAATCAACTCAATTTAGTAGAATAATATACATAATTTTTATACTTTTAAACGAAATAAAATATGATCTTCACTCTCTCTCACTACAAAATCCAATTCCTTAAAAGAACAACTTATAAAATCACAACTTAAATGCTAACAGATTCCAATAATCAATGATAAAGAGGTTCATAATTCAAACAACTACAACTAATAAATCAAGAATAGTGATGAAATTTACTCACAATTTTTTAAACACAATGTTCTTCGAAACCCTTCTTTCCCTTTTCTAGTTTATTCCTCTATTCTCAATTCCTTTCTATTTTTTCCTTCTCAATTAGAACAATACAACATATGTACACACTTTCATATATATATATATATAAATTGCACATAGTTAGCAAGAAAAAGAAAGGTAAGAACGACGTTTGTCACTATTCAGCCATTAATTACACTTAAGTTATTATTCAATTACAAATTAACCGCATGACTTTTAATTCTTGTACTTAAACCCATAAAACTCACTTTTCTACCAAAACTAGTTTAATAATTTCACTTTAATCCACGAAAGTATGTAATTTTTATGAAATACTTGCATATAAAAAAAATTGGGTCTTACACTTCCCTCCCCCTTAAAAAAGATTTCGTCCTGAAATTCAAGTACCATAAAATTAGTGAGGGAATTGGGCTTTCATAATCTCTTCGCTCTCACGAGTCGCCTCCTCGATAGTATGGCTTCTCCACAAAACTTTCACTAGTTGAGTGGTCTTATTACAAAGTACTTGCTCCCGACGATCTAAAATCTGTACTGGCTCTTCAATATAAGACAAATCTTCCCTTAGTTCAATCGGTTGATAACTCAAAACATGTGACGGATCAAAAACATACTTCCGTAATATATAAACATGAAATACATTGAGTAACCGAGATAACTCTGATGGCAATATCAATCTGTAAGTCATAGTCCCAATTCACTCAACAATCTCATAAGGCTCATCATATCTCAAACTTAACTTGCCTTTCTTACCAAATCGCATTATTCCTTTCCACAGAGACACATGTAGAAATACTCGATCACCCACTATAAACTCCAACTCTCTTTTTCGATTGTCTGTGTAACTTTTTTGGCGGCTCTATGCAATCTTTAACAGTTTTTGAACAATTCTTACTTAACTGTTCTTGAACAATTCTTACTTTATTAGTTGTCTCTTCAACCACTTCTGGCCCAAATATCTTTCTTCATACAATGCAATCCTAGGGAGAATGTTACTGAATCAATTCAAGGCGATGACCTCAACGTACCAGCAGTTGGTCAAGTTCTTGACAGTAGAAGAGGTGAGCGAAGTCAGAAGAGATCAAGTGGCGACTAGAGAATGTTAAATGACATCGTTGAAAGAGTGCACTACTTAGGATGTCATGGCGATAAACGCCGTGGAAGTAAGGGACAAGAGAGGAGAGAAGAGAGGAAAGCCCGAAAGGAAGTTGGAAAGGGTGGAACTGGAACAGGGCTGAGCCGACTGGGAGACACAAGTGTTTCGCCCCTACTGGAACCCCTTAAAGCCGAGATTGCGAAGTTATTGAGGGACAACTCAAAAGTATTAGCGTGGTCACACAAAGATATGCATGGAATTGACCTAGCGTTCATTGTCCATTGCCTAAATGTGGAACATCGAAGCAAGCGGATCAGGCAAAAACAAAGAATATTTGCTAAAGAAAAAAACGATGTCATTGCAAAAGAAGTAAGGAAGTTGGAGACAATAGGATTCGTTTGGGAGGTCCAATACCCGAAATGGTTATCGAATGTGGTCTTGGTGAAGAAGTTCAATAGGGAATGGAGGTTGTGCATAGATTTTACCAATTTTAATAAAGCAATCCCTAAGAACAGTTACCATCTCCCCTAAATTGATCAGTTGGTAGATGCAACATCAAGATACAAGTGGGTGAGCTTCATGGACATGGATTCCTCGGACCAGGAAAAAACCTATTTCATGACCAGTTATGGGTTGCACTGCTACAAAATGATGCCCTTTGGGCTGAAGAATGCACGAGCCACGTACCAGCGATTGGTTAAATTTAATATTTAGGGGGCGAGCTAAACCAAGAAAAAGATGAAGAGCCATAGGTAGAAGTGACGG
>BRYF01000017.1:5087500-5090000 GCA_030159135.1 Actinidia polygama | reverse complement strand
TAATCATTCTTCTGAGGGTTGCTGTCAATGGAGTATAATCAATTTGAGGATAATATCAAATGTTCACCAATCACACACCTTTGGTGTATAAAGAACGCATTGGCATTACGAAAGCAGACTATTTCTTTCAGCGGTTGAGCAAGATGTCATGAACTTAACCCGGTGAGACAGTCCTTCCTTCTCTGCTAAGCTTTTCAAATCCTCCAACTATTCGACATTCTCTCTTAGGCGTTTATCAAAGTGGTATCGAAACATGCAAAAGCATATTGTAGATATACAGCAAAGGTGTTCCTCGAATAAGTTGAAATTTTCATGCAGAGTGATTAAGCGGCACTTGTTATTGGTTCCTAGTGTTCATGGGCGAGGACAAATCTTCAAATCTAGATACCTCCTCATCCAAATCAGGCTGATTACCTAGCTCACCAAGAAATTAGACACTAGCCAACACCATATATGCTACAACCTATTGGAATGCTGACATCAGTAAGTGAGTAACGAAAAGTTTCGCGTTTAGATAATACCTGATAGGCCCTACACCTGCCGCGGATGGGACTCCTTTTGCTGCCAAATCAATCACGTGTAAGAAAATAATCACCATTTGCATGAACAATCCATACAACTAATTGCTCATCCATACACAACCTATGTTACATAGACTCACATGGACTCTTCTAAATGCACCATGTAAGATCCCGACCCATGAAAATAAGTAACCGAATTAATTTTATTTAATGCAATCAATATTTTTAGCGGTAAAATTATATATTTGTATTTCTCCACAATTAAGTGTGACATATAATACGGCAATGTGACACGAAGACACGCGGTAGACACATAGGGATGCGTGCATGCATGTGCTTGGCGGATACATGGCACGGTGCATGACAGACACGTGGGTGCATGCATAAGAGACGTGGTGATCGCGTCAGAGTGTGTGCATGGTTGCCAAGTGGTGTGCTAGGTAGCGCATATAGGAAGAAGGTAAGTGCATGTATGCCATGTAGTGATGTGACAAAGCATAACATTCCAAATTTTGAATTAAATAGTGCTTGCCCAGCAGCAGCCTTTTAAAGAGCAACAAAACAAAAGAAATCAAGAAAAGAGAGTGTGCACGGGAAAGGAGAGAAAGAGTGAGATAGGAAAAGATAGAGAGAGGGAGAGGGAGATCGGGAGGAAAAGGGAAGGAAAGAAAAAGAAAATAGTGAAGAACCTGATATCAATTTTGTTTCCAACCAAGATAAATTCTAAATTTGCTCTTATTTCTTTGCTATTTTCTTCTACTTTAAAACTTATTATCAAATACCATGTCTACTAAAATTTAATCCTCTAAATTCCCCAAAAATACATCATTTTTGTGACTCTTTAAAATCAAATTTTGAATGAGTCGAGATGTTTTTTGTATCTCTGGACCATTGATTCGTATTTTGACCACAATTTTCTCATATGATGTCCAAATTATTCAATTCAAGTTGAGTTAAAAAGATATTTAAATTCCCTACAACTTTTATTCAGAATGTTTTTTCAAATTCTGACTCTAAGCAACTCAAAATTTGCTTGAAATATAAATCTCGAAAACTAATTCAACTCTATTTGGTCTTTGTTCTCCATGAAACAGTTGAGCTCAAAGTTGAATTAGTTGAGGCTTGAAAACCTTAACATTTTATTTTCTAAATTAAATCCGTCTAGCATCCCGTCTCTTCCTAAACATATTAGTAATTAAATTCATTAAATAATAGATAAAAAGAAACTAAATGTTGGAATTCTAATATAGGACCCAAATTCAAGAAACTGTAGCCTACGAGCATAAAGAAATTAGAAAACCCGCTTTCGGTGAGTCTCTTATATGTCTTGTTTACTTGAATTTTTAAATCAAAGCATTCCTTGTTTGATTTATCAAAATGTTAAATATGTTATTTTGTTCCATATAAATAAATGCATATTGTACTTTGACATGCCATAATCATGAGAAAAATAGATTAGTTTAGAAATTATGATTTTAATGACACAAAGTCTAACGGTGCCCCGACGATAAGGAAAATAATACAGCGGGTGAAGTAATAAAAGTGAGATCATAATCAGGTGATCATTAGGTGATATCACGCCATATATATATTAGGGTCGCTCTCTAAAAAACTGGTGGTCGTTGGACATATGATGTTTATATAATAATACTTGATTTGAAATCAAGGGATATTGGCCTCGATGAGTCAAGCATTATGATAAAAGATCAGCCTAGATGAGCTGAGGTTGTGAAAAACTATTTCATGTTGAAATGAATTTATTGACTTATAATTTTATGGACATGAGTAAATTTGACATATAATGACTCACACTAGCCTAGTGCTTAAGACGTTACATAACATTGCAAAAAATCTAGATGTTGAGGAGCACGAGTGATAGAAGTGACTGGACTCATTTTACAATTCTCATGTATATAGTCGCATAGTACTGCTAATAGGTAACTTGTAATAGCTTATTAACTGTTGGGCCAGACTTGTGG
>BRYF01000017.1:5072500-5077500 GCA_030159135.1 Actinidia polygama | reverse complement strand
TCCAGAAATGAGAGGGGGAAAAAGAGAGAAAAGAGTTGTGACTGTGAGAAGGAGCCTAGTCGGAGGCTTGCTCGGCAGTCGGCAACTTCATCGGAGGAGGAGAGGGAGAGAGAGAGTCCATGGCTGATGGCGCTACTAATGGCTGGACTGAAGTGCTGCCCTTGCAAAACCTCAGTGGTAGCTAGGGTTCGGGTCCTAGGGATATCATAGCTAGGATATGATGGATATCATAGCTAGCGTTAGGATAGCCTAGGGGTAGGGATATCATAGCTGGGGGAGATCCCTTGCAAAATTCCACCTCTCACCCTACGACTACAAAAGATTTTTGCAATTTGGGTGCATGATTCAATTTTCAAGTTAACTAACGTAATATTTGAAATTTTTTCCCTTAAATTTGGGTGCTTGATTTAATTTTTAAATATAATATATATATAATATAATATAATATTTATGAGGTCATGGTTTGATAATGATTCAATAAATGTTGACTCGATGATTGAACTGATGACCCGTGACCCGATCATTTTTTCGATTCGCTCATCTATCCGAATTTCCAAACAATGGATGGTGCAAGCTTATTGCTAGAGAGAGAATGCCAACCAAATTATGAGAGAGAGAGAGAGAGAGAGAGAGAGAGAGAGAGAGAGCGGATAGTTGAATGGTTGACTATTTGTGGAAAAATTGTAGCGTCAGCATCCATTGAAAGGGGAGTGAGAATTGCTTTTACTTTCTGATTTTGAGGCAGCCAATAAATCACTGAGTTACCAAGATAAATATTTCTTGAGTTACCAAGATGTACAATGATTGATTTCTGAGATCATTAATTGAAGATTTTTTTTACCCAATCCTATATTCTTTTTTATTTTATTTACTGAACTCTAAGGTTGTGTTTGGATTAGAGTTGTCAATTGGATAGGGTTAGCACTACATGGGCAAGGCACATTTATGAGAGCAAATCTTAAATGATTGTAATTTTTTGGCCTATTAAACTTATTTGTAAAAAAAAAAAATTATTACACAACACGAGCACGACACGACACGATTAAAAAATGGGCATGACACAAATCACAGTAAGTACCAAAATAGATGGGTCGGGCCGGCACGGCACGACACAACACGGGTCCATTTGACACCTCTAGTTTGGATTAAGGATTTGATGACGAAAAATAAAAAAATTATTGGATTCAACAATTCTAAACACAGCCTAAAGAACTTCCAAACTTATTTCTTAAACCCAAGTTTTTCAAACTTGTACTTTTAAAACACAAATTGAAGTTTGAAAACGTATTCTCGAAACACAATGCTCAAAATTTGTACATGAAAAAATCGTGACTTACTTATTATCCAAAACAGGAAGGCTGAAACTTCATTGGAAAGAGCAATCAAGAAGGGCAAAATCGTGCCTTCGTTTTACAATCTGATTGAAGCGTTTTTTATCGATAACATGAAGGTTGAAACTTCGTTGGAAAGAGCAACAGATTAAGAAGAAAAGGCTAATGAAGTTGAGGATTCAAAACACTTGCACAAGAGAAATTAGGTTTAAAATGACCTGAATTAGGTTTAAAAACGGTCATACTTACCACCGCTTATTGGGCAACCACCCAATAGTCGATGGTGGTTAAGGAACACCAAATGCTAAAAAATGTTAATTTTTAATTTAATTTACACATATTTTAATACACTTTTTAAATCTTAATTGCCGCTTCATTGGAAAAAAGAATAGCAAAACCTTCCTATTTAGAGCATTATTTATGGTTGGAAAGGTTTAAAAATTATTTATTTATTTATTAAAATAAATAAATAATTTTTTTTAAAAATAATTAATAAAAAAAATTATTTTTTAAGTATATTTAAATTAAGAGAACTTAAAAAGTAAAATATTTAGATTAATTTTAAAATAAATTTATTTATTGAGAATGAAATTTTTTTAAAATACGTTTTTATTAGAAGTGCATAAAAATAAATTATTTAGATCAATTTTTTTTAAAAAAAATTACTTATTGATAATAGATAAAAATAAAATAATTTCAAAATAAATGATGTTTTAAAAAAAAATATTTTATTTTAATTTATATATTAAAAAATTTTAAAAATCCTAAGACAATATTTTCATTTTCAACTCCAAGAGGTCGTTTGGCCGGCGGATATGTTAGGGGGATAAGTTTTAGAGGGGGATAACTTTTAGAGTGAATAACTTTTAATTTTGTTTGGATAAAATTTAGATTGGGTGGATAAGGGTGGGGGATAAGGAAGAAAATACATATAGAGAAACAAAATATAAAATATTTAGATATGAAAAATATATATTTTGCTTCTATATATATATAAAAATAAAAATATATATTTTATTTCTATATATTTTTTTTTTTTCCTTATCCTTCATCCCCTTATCCCCGGATAACTTTTAGTTAGGGTCTAAGCCACCCAAAAATTATCCGCATTTATCCACTTACTGATCTAAAAATTATCCGGGAGAAAAAGTTATCCGTCAGTCAAACATCCGGGAAGAAAAATTATCCGAGAGGAAAAATTATTCATCCCTCCTTATCCCCTTGCCAAACGGGCCCCAAGGGAAAAGATCTTTTCCTCGCTGGAGGATCATCACCAGCACTTTTTAAACTTCTTTTTCCAAAGAAACAGGTGTCACCCTGCATGTGAAGTTGAAGGATTTTAATCGACACGTATACCAAAAATGGTCTTGTTTTTGCAAATTCGGATTTCTGCAATAGTTAAGTGAAGCAGTCCTGAAATTTACAAAACAATATGGTATCATACACTTTGTTATCACTTCACTCATGATCGGTCTTGATATTTGAGTTATCATAACCCGATCTCAATATAGTTTGTCTTCGTATTATAAAAGAAAATTAAATTTTTTGAGGGATATGATGTTCTGCCTTGAAAGTTGCGCAAACCAAATAACTTGTTGAGCTTACCAAATCCGGTATTGACTCCACCCAACACCTACTTGAAAGGATCCGAACTACCTGTTTTGCCCACTTGGGTCCCTTCTTCAAGTGAATCAAAAACGTTAGCTCGGTTTGCTTTCTGTTTTTAGAAACACTAAAAAGAAACCCCCAGACTCAAATGGGCCTCCGCTTACCCGATTGTTATAGAATTTTAATATCCTAATTTTTATAATTTTAAATTTATATCATTAAGAAAAATTATTTTTTAATTTTAATTAAATAAATTTACTAAAGACAAAAAAAACTCAAAAATCTGAACAAAGTTTCTCAAAATTTAGCCAATTTAATTACTTAGCCTTAGGTTTTTATTTTATATTAAATATTTATAAAAGGAATTATCAAAAAAAAGTATATATATAAGAGATTTTTAGTATTTGAAAAAAAAATATAGGAAAGACAATTCGTACTATCCAAAAAAATAATAAAAATAATAAAACTTTGTCTTGATTAAAGATATGTAGAAAAATTTGTCAATAGAAAAAGGGAAAAAAAGAAAAGATAGGAATTTATCTCCATATATTTAAAATTTGTTTGTTTACATTTTCTTTCTACAAACTACTCTACAGATTTTTTTTAAAAAAAGGAGAAATTACAAACTCAAGGTTTAATATTGGGAACAAACTAGACATAGTAATTTTAATTGCAAAAAATCAAAAATAAAATATTAATTAGATCATAATTAAAGTATTCATCAGTCTCCGTGTACTAAGGATTAACTGAACCAATTAGTTATGACAAAAAACTTTTAAAAAAATATCGTTTTATGTTTTTCCCATTTAAAAATAATATTCGATCTAATTAAAGTTTATTTTCAAGTAAAACTCTAAAAATAAACATTGTTGGATTAAATAGAACTTTAAAATGAAAAAACGCCGAACGACAACGTTCTCAAAATTTTGGACAAAAAATAATTGGTTCTGTCAATTCTAAGTGTAAAGAGACTGGCGAATAATTTTAATTATGACCGGATTAAAATTAAAAAAGTTTAATTTGTTATAATTAAAACTACAGAGTTTAATTTATTATCGAAATTAAACATTGCCTGTATTTGAATTAAGAATTTATTGAAAAAAAATGAATTAAAAAAAATAAACAAAGTAGATATTCCAATAGTCCCAAAATGATTAGATCGTCTAACTTTTCTATTGTCATTTTCTTTTCTCTCACCAAATTCAAGATTCAAACAATCTCGAGCTTTTTTTGTAATTTCCAAAAAAAAAAAATACAATCAAAACAAACCATTTCTATTTTCTTTTTTCTCACCAAATTTAAGATTCAAACAGTCCCAAGCTTTTTTTTGTAATTTAAAAAAAAAAATCCAATCCGGAACTAACCGCTGCCGAAAATGGATGACGATTTCCTGCAGTAAGGGCAGCAGGAAGTCCTACTGCCTTATAGATGTGTCAGCTTTTGAGTGGCCATTTATTAAAAATTAATGAATAAAATTTAAGGAATGATTTATTAGGTGTAGAGGTGGCAGCGAAACTTATTGGAAATTAATAACACCTAATAAATACTTCTTCAAATTTTATCCATTAATTTTTACCAAGTGGCCACTTAAAAGCTGTCACATCTACAAAGCAGCAGGACTTCCTACTGTCCTTACTGCAGAAAATTATCATCCGCCGAAAATGTCAGACATTCCGGCGTAGATGGTCTTGATTCAATCCCCAGCAGTGAACCCCAAACTGCAACTTGGCCGCGGCAATGAGGAACTCGACGGCCTGTTGCGGCGTCAGCAAATCCACCACCTTCCCCACCGTCCTCAGCCGTAGATCGTCCGCTTTCTCCAAAATCTTCGCCAGCTCTTCGATTTTCCCGTCCATGTTCGCGCACATCCCAAGAATGTTACTCGAACCATCCTGCATCCAAATTAGTGGCATACAAAATATTGGTTGATCCGTTTTTGTTATGCATAGTGTTAACACTTGATCTAATATCATAACATTCAAATTAACGTAAAATTGATACCATCGAGTCAATTTGAACCATTAATTTTGAATTTAAAAAAAAAATTTAAAATTTCTCTAT
>BRYF01000017.1:4980000-4982500 GCA_030159135.1 Actinidia polygama | reverse complement strand
TGGATATATTCTTTAAAAAAATTTAATAATATGAATTTTAATTACGAAAAATTGTGCTAGAGTATTTGTATTGGCCTTAAATCAACAAATAGTCCACTAAATGTTTTATGAAATTGCGAAATCCATTAAATTAATAGATTTTTGGGTTAGGAATCATTAAATTAAGGTTTATGTGTGAAACATTTATTATTGGACAATATTTTCCCCTTTTATACGTTATAAAAGACAAAAAAAAAAGTCAAAATAGATTTGAGTCAATCTCTTTATATTCTCTTTCTACTAATTCTCTACTACAGCCACAATCACACCATCATCAATGCCACCACCACATCACCGCAACCATCGCTATCAAATCTCTCTCTCTTAAATATGAAATTTATAATGCCTCCACGACCTTCCAACACCACCGGTTATCGCATTGTTACATCGCGTTTGTCGCTGTTGCCGTTGTGCCACCACAACATCACCGCAAGCATCGCTATCAAATATCACTCTCCCAAATCTGAGATTTACAATGCCACCACGACCTTCCAACACCACCGGTCGTCACAGTGTTACATCGCGATTGTCACCGTTGCCGCCGTGCCACCGCAACTAGTGCGACATCATTGTAACCATCGCTATCAAATATTTATCTCTTAGATCTGAGATTTACAATGTCGCCATGACCTTCCAACACCACCGGTCATCACAGTGTTATATTGCGTTTGTCGCAGTCACACTACAGTTATAGTTGCCGCCATCAATGCTTTTTCTTCACCATACTTTCTCTCTCTTTCTCTCTCTCAAATTTGAGATCTACAATGCATCCATGATCTTCCACCACCACCGGTCGCCTTCATGGTGTAAAATATCTTTATCTGTTTGAACAAAATTTTGTTTTTGGTTTAATTTTTATGTGTTAGTGTTTTTTTTTTAAAAAATTAATGGTAAAAAAATTATTTTTCAATTTTGTGAATTGAAAATTATTAAAATTTCAGAGTTAAATTTATCTGTTAAAAACTTCAAACTTACTTTTGTAATAATTAAATTTATTTGTTACAGTTAAGTTTATATGTTCGAATATTAAAGTTTATGAGTTAAGATTATTTGTTTGAAGAACAGTTAAGTTTATCTATTCGGAGTTTGCTGTGGTGAAAAAATAGTTAAAAATTTATAGTTAAGTAATTATTTGAAATAGTCAAATTTATGGTAGTTAAATTTTATTATTTCAAAATAGTAACAATGAAATTTTACTTTTTTTTGCCACCGTCATGCAACACAAAACAAATAGTTAAGTTTTAATGTTCGTTGTTTTAAATAATGGTCATTATTTGAAACAATAAAATTTGATTATAGTGAAATTTGACTGTAGCAAACACTAAAATTTCACAATTTCATGTCCCCGGTGACTAGCCAAAAAGTTATTGACTGGCTGCTAGCAGTCGACAGCAATAGTATAGCTAGTTGGGTGTAGAAATGCATTATAGCAGTGTTGTACAAAGAAACTTGGTGTGTAAGAAGATTTTTTTGGGGGATGTACAAATTAATAAGGGTATTTTTTGTCCGTTTTGACTAAATAAAGTTTTGGTTTTAAAATTGTTTTAGATAGACTAATTGCACTAAAAAAGTGCTCTCATAGAGCTATGACCAAAAACTCATTTTAATTAACACCTACTGCGGACAAAGAGAGATGAGAGAGAAGATGAGAATGAAGTGTTGAAGACAAAATTAAGATGAGTCAGAAGATAGAGAGATTAGTCAACTACCCTCTATTTTAGAGTTATTTAAAATACTTTTCTTTTCCAAATTATCTTGAAAATTGATGAATGATTTTTCATGAACGCAAATTATTTGATTATATTTGACATCAAAACATACTCGACCAATTTTAAGCAAAACTTTAAAATAATATACGAGTACATATATTTTATAGTAATATTTTAATATTTTAACCCACAAATCTAAATGTAGCATCGTCCATGCTTTTGACCCCTGAATTTTTTTGAAGGAAATTATTTTATATTATTTTTCTCCTTACAAATCCTCAAATACTAAATCCAAACGCCTAAAACTACAAAAAATTGGGGCTATGAGAACATCAATTGTTTTACATTGGTGGCAAAAAATGAAAAGGGGACCTTTGTGATAGTGAAAATCAAAGTTATCATGTTTAAATATTCAGAACGGTTTTGTTAATGGGTGCCCCTGTGAAATTAGATAAGAATATATAAAGTGGGCATTACGTCATGTCGAGTTGAGTCATATTCATGTGGTGTCATTTCAGAGTCGTGTCAGCATTTGTACACAACCCAATTTAAGAAGTTAACAACCATGGGATGAAAGTACAAGCATTTTTAGGATTCTTAACCAATGTCTCATGGGCACTCATTGGCGTTTGCATATATATATATATATATATATATATATATCTTAAGGAAAATAATTTCTACACTCCAAAAAGTGATTTCTACATTTCTATTTTAGAGTGTAGAAATCACTCCAAGAAGTGTAGAAATAA
>BRYF01000017.1:4957500-4960000 GCA_030159135.1 Actinidia polygama | reverse complement strand
CAAAATAAAAAGGGTAAAATTGTCAAAAATCCAATTTTGTTCCACAGACAAGTCTGACAGAGGAGCACAATGTTATTTTATAAAGAAAAAAGTAGAGGATGTCAGTGTAGATGTCAGATATCTCAAGATAGGTGAGTATAATTTACCTATTAATAAATAAAGATATTTGATTTTTTTGGTTATCCCAGTTTGGGGATTTTATTTTTATTTTTGAAATAATCTTATCTTTAGTAGTTTTATTGTAATTTTTGGTCAATTGTTTTACTTTTTCGGTTCATCCTAATTAGAGAAATAAGATAAAAAAAATAAAAAAATAAGACATAAGTAATAAAAAAAAAAGTTACTATATTTGGATCCTTTTGTTTTTAGTAATTTTTTATAAATATATTTTATTTATTTATACTAATTATAAAAGTAAATTTTGTTTTACTAAAATATGAAAAAGATTCACTAAAAAGAGATAAATAAATTATTATCCAAACTTCATCCAACTTATTATTATTCTTTATTTTTCTGCACATCCATTGGGCATTTGAAGTCAATTCAATTGTTTTTTATTTTTTTTAAAATGTCAAATCAAATGAATGATGGTCATTAATCACGGCATAACTTTTTCAAAAGAAATCAAAAAGCACTCTCTTTCTCTTCATTTTACTTTTGCGTCTTTAGACCACATGTACCAATTTATTTGGTAATTTTCACAAGTCTAGAAATCTCAAAAAAATTGTTTATTATTTAAACTTTTATTATTATTTTAAATAATTTCAAAATTATATATATAAAATTATTTAATAAAATATATTAGACCACATGGATTTTTTTCGGTTTGGTTGCTATTTTGTAAAGATTTAGAAAATTTGTTTGGCTTGGTTAACGTTTTTTTGAAACTTGTCGTTTGAGAATTTTTTTATAACTTGATATCTGGACCACTAGACCGACTATTCCAAAGAACCAATTCAATTGTCCACAAGAGAAAAACTCATTTTAAGTTAGGGCAAAGTTCAGTATAGACTGCTCTAACACAAGAATTGATGGCATGCGAGTGAGAGTCGCACTCACTGTCGTGCCCCAAAGCACTACTATCCTGTAGTATTATCAAGACATTACCAATCTTAAGTTTTTTGTTTTCATGATCCAAACTGTAAATTTATGGAGCTCGTTTAGCAGTTCATCCAAACACAACCCAAGAACCGAAAGACAAAAAAATAAAAAATAAAAGGAGAGGTGGGACGTTAATATTGTGTGTGGCTGTTGAGGATTGCCAGTCAAATGGGTTGGTCATCGTGGAAATTTAAGAGTCATGTGACCGACTTTGTTGAATGAATGCTTTCCCAAAACCACATGGAAAGAGTGGTTAGTAGATGACTCCAAACCTTTTAGTTGTGAGTGAACATGAATCAACTAAATTTGTAATAAATCTCAACCATACAGTTTATGTGTGTATTGTTGACTCAATACCTCAATTTTGATGATTACAAAATAGTGTGTTAATAGATAATAACTCTACTTAGCGTGTAGATCAAAAGAATTAAGAATAAGAGCATAATTATTCAAAGAAAACTTGAAAGCACTTTCTGCTCAGAAAGTGACACCTATACATAAGGTGTCGATACATGAAGATTCGGGAGCTATAATTGAAGAATCTAAGAAAACCTTAGGTAAGTGAGGAAACCATGAATCTCACTGGATTGAAGACATTGAAGATCATATATATCCAAAGTGAAGACATCTTAAAGAACTTAAATTGATCGATGCTCAAATAGTCAAGGAAAACAAAGAAATATCTTCTGAGTAAGAAGTGTTGACACATGATTCCAAAAGTGTCGACACATGAAGGACAAATTGATTAAAAGTGCCGATACAGTGGAATGAAGAATCGACACATGAAGAACAACAGACTTGAATCTCGGTATGAAGTGTCGACACATCGTATTAAGATGTCGACACCTGAAGACAGTGAGCAAAGATTCAAAATTGGAAAGATAAGTGTCGACACATCTGGTTGAAAGAGTCGACACATATGGACAATGTGCAATCTGTAAATTAAAGTGTCGACACATAACTTAAAAGTGTCGACACGTGAAGACAGTGTCCAAGTAACAAGAAATGTCGACACATGATTCCTAAGTGTCGACACATGAAAACAGTAGCCAAACTTTTGAAGACTGATGATCAAGTGCCGACACATGGATTCAAGGTGTCAATACATAGAGACAGTGTGTTTCAACTGAGGGAAGAAGGTTTGAAGTGTCGACACATATTCTTAAAGTGTTGACACATGTGATCAGAAGGTTCAGACACATCAGAAAGTGTCGACACATATTCGTAAGGTGTCGACACATGAAACCCAGAAAGTGTCGGCACATGAGAAAAAGTGTCAATACCTAACGGCTAGATTTTTGAACGCATAGTTGTCCTAACAAGCATTAAATGCAACCCAACTATCCCAACTATCTCCAATGGCTAGAATTGAGTTCAAGTCATTATATACAAGCCTCCA
>BRYF01000017.1:4917500-4920000 GCA_030159135.1 Actinidia polygama | reverse complement strand
GGTGGCTTTCTTTTGGGCCTTCTTCAAATTGTCTGAGCGCTTGCAGTTTACCATTGATCTTTGGAGGGCCTGCAAAGAAGACTGTCCAATTCAAGTTATACAAAGTCTTAGAGAAAGAAAAATCAAATTGAGGTAATGTACTTACTTGGAGGTTTTGCATTACGGTTAGGCTACATGTCATCACCCCATCCTCCTTCTATAGCTCGACAACATTCCGGCCTATGCCACGACGAGGCAGGTCTCAAAATCCTGAGTCCCCGTATCTTGGCTCTTCCCTTGGCCTTTTTTCGCTGTCAGGCGTCTGGATTGGAGCTCTCAGCCTCGGTGGCAGGGTGGGAAGCCTGCTTCTCCTGACCGTCGCCAGGCTTCACTCCAATATTCAGAAGTCTCGGTAGCATAGCGGTGGCCGAGCTAGATACTTCTTATTCTTCTTTCCCTTGGAAAGAGTGTTTAACCTCTTCCGGGATCAAGGGAGGTACGATTTCCTCGGGGGCCTCGTCGTCCGAGCTCGACACCAGAACTGGATCAGTTGCTGCTAGGTTACCGCCCTGAGCAACTTCTTCTCCCTTTTCTTCTTCCTCTTCCTCCTTTTCCTCGGCTCCCAGAAAGTTGAACTGAGCTTGAGTTACTGGAATCTACCTTCTGCTCTTCCTCTTCGACAAAGTCCGCGGCCTAGGCATTTATCCAATTAGTGATAATCCAATTGCCGGAGCTCGAGGACTGAGTGGGTTGTGCAGGATTTGCGGGCTCTCGGATCTGGAGTGGGGGCAAGGTAAACTGACCGAGCTAGACAAATCGGTGGGGATGGTGTGGCGGTAGACCAGTTAGTAATGCAACAAGGTGGCGACGTTGCGAGGCTCGCGGCTGCTGTAGACGTGCCGAATCGCAGCCTTGCACTGCTCAGAACGGACCTTGAAGTGACTATTGAAACCTGCAAGACAAACCAACCGAGATGCAACCTGTTAGAACATGATCAATTATTCATAGAAACGAAATGTAGTTGAAGTGTGTGTGTGCGTGCGCATAACCAAGATAAGATCTTACCATCATCGATATTGCCATTGGTTCTCGAGAAGGACCATAACCCGTCGTAACTTGGTCAAAACTCCCATTTTTTCGAAACCAAACAAATTCATCCAAGTAGAGGTCCTTGTCTAGGTTCTCAGTTACCATCCTGGACTAGGGCTGCTAACTGTTCCTCAGCTGAGGTAATGGTTGCCGGCGAATAGGTTTTTACCGAGCTCCAGCTTTGGCCAATCTACTGTGTAAACATTCAGTAGGTCAGAGGCGGAGAATGGCAACCCCTCCCTCCGCATTATAGTATCAATGTCGAGCACGGTCGTTACAAAATTTAGACACTTGAATGAAGGTGAGGCCACAGCGAGCCATCGCCTCCTTTAACATTAGACTGACTAGGAACTGAAGTCTGGCTTGATGGATTAATCATGTGCAAACCAAAATGCGATCACAATACCTTTGCATTGTGGCCGTTACCTCATTCAAATTGGCTCGCTCTATAAGTACGTCATTCAGGATCTCGTGATTCCTCCTAAACCTTACTAGGGCAGCGTCATTGTATACTAACTACTGAGCACTCGGTTAAGTTCCATATTCTAAAACAAAACACCTTGTCAGTTCGAGCCCTTAGCCCAGTTCAGGGCAACAGCAGATAACGTACGGGGGCAAAACTAGCCAAAATGCACGTGAGTTCCGATCTCTACCCCACGTGACCTAGTTGTACAACGTGCGAGCTACGGTGTGTTATGGGAACTAACTTAAGTCGTTCTTGGGCCTTGACGTTCTCCCAGCCTATGAATAACTTGGGGGCAAAGCCCTAACCCTAATGCGCCGCCATGTTACCACTGCGAGATCTAGTTGCACAAACACAAGTCGGACACATTTCGACAGTGGAAATGGATCAAAGGGCAACCCATGCCCTTGGTTTTCAAGAAGCTCAACAGTCGCTCGTCTATGGCAGACTAGCGACCATGATAGATTCAAACAAGTGACTTAGGCGTTTCGAAGGCAAGACTACAAAACTGAAGATCTAAGGCGACAAATGGGCGTCGCAACTGACTTGGACGAAATCAAAGCGCAAAGAAATCGAAATATATTGCGAAAAACTGTAAATGGGACTTATAGCTGTTGTTCGGGGACGGTCAACAAAGGAAAACAGTGCCGTCGGCAACAGAGATGGCGTTGGAATGACGGCGGCGGCGGTTCGTTGATGCTCTAATTCGCTCTCTCAATTTCTCTCTCTAGCATGCTTAGAATGGAAGGTGAGCAGTGGGTCTGTTCGGGTTCCCTATTTATAGGGAACTCTAACTGCAATATTTTTTGCCCAAACAACACCTAAGGATGGGTGCGCCGCTTTGAGTTCTGTGCCTTAACCGAGCTCCACAACAGACCAAACATTGACACGTGGCATAGAAAAGACAGTGAAAGGACAACTTGCAGGCACTATCGAACTCCTACATTCAGGCTATCTCAAATCGAGGTT
>BRYF01000017.1:4875000-4877500 GCA_030159135.1 Actinidia polygama | reverse complement strand
GAGTGCCGTGGGTGAGAACTGATCAGATGGGCTCACTCCCGTGGTAATATCACGGGAGCGCCCACGTGGTCGCGCCACATCCAACCATTTGAGGGTGAATGAGACTTAAAAAGAAAAATGGGTGAATGTGGCGCGGCCACGTGGGCGCTCCCGTGGTATTACCACGGGATTGAGTCCGTCTGATCAGTTCTCTATAGTGGGTAGCTGTGGAATGATTAAAAGAACATCCCCATTCCTGCCACGTCAACACTAGTTCGTACAAATCAACCACGAAGTAAATAACGAAAAAAAAAGGAGAAAATAATGTTATACAAATTAACAAATTTATAATTTTTTCTTATTCAGCTAAGCAATATATTCATAGCAAAGGCTTGGATTTGGGTGTTCTGTATTGACATAAGGCACTATAACCTCGTAGTACTTTTTTATGGGTTTATAATTCGAACTGCTTGGTTTGTAAAGTTTGTTGAGCATATGATTTATGCAAAAAATTAATTTTATCGAACATCAGTAACTAGATGATCGGATATAATTAAAACAAATCATGATTGTCGTTCAATTATTCTAAAATAAATGTGTTTTAATCATGTAATTATTAATATTCGACCAATCTATTTTTTTTCATGAATAATTAACTCAACGAACTATATAGTATTTACGACTTAAATAATTAAAATGAACCTAAATCAAACCCATTTTAAAAGCTCTACAAGGTTGTAGTGCTTCGAATGACCTCTTTTGCATAGTTATCAGAACCGAACCGGAGATTGAACCGGTCAAGATATCGGTTCAATGGTTCACTGGTTCAACCGTGGTTCAACCGGTTCAACCGGTTATATAATAAATAAATAATAAAAATATATTTAAATAAAAATAATTATAAAAAAATTATAAATGGGCTAAAAGATACTATTTTTTTATACAATAATTCAATATAATGCAAATACTAAATATCCATAAAAGAAATTACAAAAATATATAACTATAAAAATATTCAAGATGATTTTTTTCTTTCTAATTTAATATTTTTAAACTATTACTTATTGATATTTTTATATTTAAAAAAAAATATAAAATTTGTCAATAATATGTATTATTAAGATAATAAGGTGCATGATTTGTATGACCTTTTATTTTTTTATTTTTTCTTCCTATACCCTTCTATTTTTTTATCTTTATTTTTTAATTTAGTTTATATTTTTACATAGAATTAATTTTTGATAATACGTATCTCGATATATTTAATTATAATATAATATAATAAATATATAAAGATGAGATAACAAATGTAAGAAAGAGAGAAACACGTGTTATTTAATTAGTTTTTTTTTTTTAACTTCTCTTGACTTTCATTTGAAGATCTTACTTTTTTTTTTATCAAAAAATCATAAAATATATGTTTTTAAAAAAATAAATGGTTTTAAATTTTGTGTAATTTTTGTTTTTTTTAATTTTTTTTAAAAACCGGCCGGTTCACTAAATACCGGCCGGTTCACTGGTTTTTTAAAAAACCGTCCGGTTCAATCCGGTTCACATGCATTTCCGGTAAATTAATTGAACCGTACCGGTTCATGCTCCGGTTCCCGGTTCAACCGGTTGAACCGCCGGTTCGGTTCGGTTTTTATAACTATGCTCTTTTGTATTAGTGTGAAGTTAGTTTTTGAGATTATAGGTTAAAATACTTAAAATAAGTTATAAAATCTTAATTTTTTAAATTGTTTTAGGCTCATAATCAGAAGCAGAAACTAAAATACAATTTTTAATAAAAAAATAAAAATTACAGTTAATAAGCATCAACAAACATTACGTGTGTGTTTTTAGAACATGAATTTTAAGTACAATGGTAGTAAAACATGGAACCTACATATAACATGTCTACTCACTCGAGTTCACAGCATGGTCATGGCATATGGGTCCACTGAGTTAGGGTCTAGACTTGGAGGAGACCCATGTAAGCCGAACATTCAGGCTGTGAATTCGAGTGAATAGATAAGTAACTTGTATTTGAAAGAAATGACCAATGTTTTCAAGGTATGTAAATGTATCAAATGGTATAATATTGTAACATTTTTTGGTAGCTATAGCGTTACTTGTCCAATATAATAAAGGACTATGGCTATGTTTAGATAGCAGGGATTTGATATGTTTAGAAAGTCATAATTTGGGAGCGGGTGGTAGTTATCTTGTCATTAAAGCATTATCTGTGTGCTATCAATTTTTATATTAGTCCAATTCGTACGGAATTTTGTCTCAGCTTTAAATAGGTCTATCGCCTATAGACGGTGGAATTAATCCTTCCAATTATTTGGTCCAGTAGACCCGCAAATACCGCATTACCAAAATGGAATTTGATAGGGAATAAAAATAAGATTTCATCATTTCATGTTTTCATTTTTTTGACTTCTGGGTTGAGGCTGGAATAAGAATGTTATTTCCCGATCATTTATTTTTTTGAAATAGGAATTATAAACTGGGCAGAAATTTGATTCTCTAACTACCC
>BRYF01000017.1:4840000-4842500 GCA_030159135.1 Actinidia polygama | reverse complement strand
AAAGGAAGAGATAGAGTTTCAAATTTTCGAAACTCCTAAAATCAAGCAATCCAACTCTTCAGGTAACATCATTACCTATCTAAGAGCTCTTGAATACCTTAAATTTATGTATAAATATATTTGTTATTTCCATTGAGTTTATTCTCAAAATCTCAAACCCTAGACCCAAAAATTTTCAGATCTCATTCTTCTAAAGAATCACGGTTCACACCAAGCATGCATCGAATGATCCGAGGGGTGGCCCCAACCCTATAGAGCCTGAAATCACCTTCAATCAAAAATGGTTCAAATCATGGGACTTTGAACAAAAATGGAATTCGGAGTTCAAAGAGAGACATATTATTTCGGGACGCGATATAGGGAAGAGTTTTCCTGCAAATTACTCTCAACAGATGATGCGTCCGTTGATTGCACTAGGATGGATGAACTTTGGGCCTCTTCCAAAGGTTGTGTACACCAAATTGGTAAGAGCCTTCTATTGTAATTTAGAAGTTGGCAATTTAGATAATATAAAGTACACTATAGATTCACGAGTGAGAGGCAAAAATATAGTGTTAACTCCCTCTATTTTATTTGAAATCACCGGATTACCCAATGAGGGGGAGTGTATCTTCATTAGCAAACCTAGTCACCTTGAAAATTATATGAGCAAGAGAAGGATGTATGACATCATTGCCGGAGAGGGAACGATGAGGGTGACTGACACAATACATCTTAGGCCGGAATTTAGACTGTTTCATAGATATCTTGCCTATAACATTATTCCCAAGGCGGGACATTATAGTCAAGTGACTACAATGGATGCCGGAATTTGAATGCCCAAGGGTGTAACCGGAACGGGGCCTATCATTACTGTTACGTAACGGCCATTATGGTCCGATTTTTAGTTCCGTGTATGCAACATAGTTATCCCCTTCTAAAAATAATTTTCTCCTCGTTTGTCCGTTCCGCCAACATTACCAAAGTAAGGGGTACCCTGTTAGTTCACCTTCCATGCTGCCTACCTACCTTGGGCATCAACTATGACAGCAGAATGCAAGCCCTACATTTACGATACGTCCTTTTGATCTCAATTCCCAAGCTTCTGCCAGGTATAAGTGCCGTTATTGACTGCCATTTCCTCTCAACCTCAAGCTGCATTCTCTGTCATGCGTTAATTCCCTGAGAATGGCTCCATGGTGCTGTCACAAAATGCCTAGTCTGAAACTTCTATTTATCCTATGTTTCCCCTTTCTGTGACAGCCCCACAGCTTCCCTTCATTACTCTCTATGCATCACTTACCCAGAGGCAAGCAAGCCCATCATCCACATGCCCATTATTTGTTTTCTAATGGTTCGTTAAATATACTTATACATGTCTTTCTTCCACCACCTCAACCCCGCACCCACCCAAAAAAAGAAAGAAAGAAATCACTTTTCCCTCAACTTTCATTCTTTTTCCGGTTACTTTTATCAGTTCTCCCCCTAATTTCTCCTGTCTAGTGAAGTCAAAAAGACCTCCACTACAGTTTCATGGGGAAAAACAACCACATAGGCCACTATTAGTAAGTTGAGCTTCAGTATTGGAATCAAACTCAATGTGTCAAACCTCACTCCAAGAGATCCCCCTCCCCTGTCAATGCATGCTATATTCTACTACTCTAGTTCCTATTTTGCATTACACCTGTTGACAGAATTTGGTTTCATCACAAAATGGACACATTAAGACACCAAATTATTTAAAATGAGGCATAAACAACCTGATATTTTAACAAATAAATATGTTTCATAAGAGTATAATTCTACAAATCTTATCCTACAATCAAGACAAATCAGAAAACAGCATAGCAGTATGTTTTTCAATATCCCAGAGACCCTTGCAACATATTGCCAATCACTACACAATTATATAACTGAAGAAAGATCCATACCGTTGCAGTCCTTGCTGATCAGATGGCATCCAAGTCTGCCGCAATGATTTGCGCCGACCAGCTGACGCGAAACCAGTTTGAATTCCAACGAACCCCATAACCTTGTACCTCTTCTGATCTCCCTCAGTCAAGCTATTCCCATTTCCACCGCCATTGCCACTTCTCTCCCAAACAACTGACACAGATCTAGGCTTACCCGTCCTGCATTTATACCCCGAGATCTGTCTCGAAATCGCGACAAAGCCGAAGACGAAGCCAGCGATCCCGATCAAGAAGAAGAGGATCAAGACCGTCGATCTCCGAGCGTGCGACGAAGGGCGAGCGTAGATGGATTTGCTTTGGCGATGTTGAAGTTTGGCAGAGAAATTCATGAATTCCATGAAATTCCTAAACACGCTTCAATTAAATTCATGGAACATCGAGAGAGAAGCAATCTGTGGTCAAAAGGATCAGAGAGAGAGAGAGAGAGAGAGAGAGGCTTTGGGTGAATTAAAGTCTTTCTCAAGTTGTTTTTTGCTTCTCTTCTTTTCAATTCTGAAACTTTTGAACGCTTTGAAGGCTCGTTTAATTAGAAAATTACTGATATTTCT
>BRYF01000017.1:4805000-4810000 GCA_030159135.1 Actinidia polygama | reverse complement strand
ATTACAAATTCAAAGGGTATAGATTAAGTAGGGATGACAATTCTCCCAGATTAACCAAGGCCCCGTCACGTCCCGCCCCGTTTAGAACGGGTTTGGGGGAGGAATAAACGGGGGCGGGGCGGGGCGGGGCGGGGCGAGGGAAAAATCAAAACCTAATTAATAATCAAGGCAAAGGCGGGTTCGCCCTCTCCACCCCAAACTCGCCCCAATTACCCCGATTATGTGTAAAAAGTTAAAATTATCCTATTTTTAAAAAAATATACCGTAATATCCTTACTCTCTCTCTATATATATATATCAATAATTATATAATATATATATAATTTAAAAACTTATTAAATGGGGCAGAGCGGAGCGGGGCGGGGCGGGGGTGGGGGAGGAATTTATTAATCGAGGCGGGGTTGGGGGAGGCCGAACCCGCCCCCAACCTGCCACGTTGCCATTCCTAGGATTAGGCCTAAAATTATTAAAATATCCATAATAAGTAAATAGCAACACTTAGCCACACAACATTTTCCTCTATAAAATAAATAAAAAGGAAAAAATAGAAAAATTTTATATATATATATATATATACATATACATACATATATATATATAAAAAGAAAAGGAAAAAAAAGTTAAAATATAATAAAAAAACAAAAAATATTAAAAATTGAAAAGAAAAACTAGAAAAAAAATTTAAAAATAAAAACTGATAAAAACAGAAATAGTATATAAAAATAGTTTAAAATAACAAGAAAAAAGAAAAAAGAAATAGAGAAAATGAAGGGAAAAATGAAATACAGAAAAAAATTAGATAAAAATAGAAAAATAAAAATTAAAGAAGGGGAGAAATATCACCCAAAAAAAAGAAAGAAAAAGATGAAACAAAGAAGAAGAAAAAAGGTTAAAAATTAAAAAATACTACAAAAATTAGTATATAAAAAAAGAAAAATATATATATAATAATAAAAAAAAAAGTAGATAAGAACAGGAAAAAAAATATATAGAAAAAAAAAAGATAACAAGCAAATATATATATATATATATATATATATATATATATATGTATGTATGTATGTGTGTGTGTGTATAAACAAAAAAAAGTTAAAATATAAAAAAAAAGTAAAAAATAGAAAATGAAAATTAAAAACATCAAATAAAAAGATAAAAAGAGATTAGAAAAAATGAATAAATAAAAAATTAAAAAATGGGGAAAAGGAAGAAAGAAAAAAAGAAAAAAAAAAATAAAGATAATAAAAATAATATATATATATATATATATATATATAGCAGTAGTATTTCATACGCGGAATGATGTGTGACATGTTGCAAATGTGAGTCTAGATGTCAAACCACCAATGTATATGCTTCGAGGTGTTATTTGCTCTTAACCTCGAATTACTGCCCGATATTATAAAAATTGTTGACTCAATGTTTCTATTTTTATGATAACAAAATATTGTATTAGTGACTAATGATTTTACTTAGCGTACATATCATAAAAATTAAGAAACAAAACTTAATTGATCAAGGAAAAATTGAAAGCACTTTTTGCCTAGAAAATATCGACACATGTTTATGAAGGATTGACACTTAAAGCCCTGGAGACTATATCGAATAAAGGCTTGTCAGTATAAGTTAAATGAAGAAACCAAAAATTATCACTGGACTAAAAGAGAAGACTTCCTTAAGAACTTTAATCAATTGATGCTCAAACAACCAAGTAAAATAAAAGAAATATCTTCTAGGTAATAAGTGTCGACACATGATTTTAAAAATGTCGACACATGAAAGACAAATTGATTAAATGTGCCGATATTGCGGAATGAAGAGTCGACACATGAAGACAACATACTTGAATTTGGGTATGAAAAAGTGTCGACACATCGTATTAAGGGGTCGACACTTGCAGACAATGAACAAATATTCAAAACTGAGAAGATAAGTGTCGACACATATGGTTAAAAGAGTCGACACATATGGACAGTGTACAATCTGGAATTAAAAGTGTCAACACATGACTTAAAAGTATCGACACTTGAAGATAATATCCAAATAACAGAAAGTGTCGACACATGATTTCTAAGTGTCGACACATGAAGACAGTGTCCATAGTACAGAAAGTGTCAACACTTGACATTGAAGTGTCGACACATGTGAATAGTAGCCAAACTTTTGAAGATTGGTGATCAAGTATTGGCACATGGATTCAAAGTGTCGACACATGGAGATTGTGTGTTCCAACTGAAGGAAGAAAGCTTGAAGTATCGACACATATTCTTGTAATGTTAACACATGTGACCAGGAGGTTTAGACACAACAGAAAGTGTCGACACATGTTCATAAAATGTCGGCACATGAAAAAGTGTCGACACCTAACGACTAGTTTTTTGAATGTAGAGTTGTCTGAACCAGCATTAAATGCACCACAACTACCACCAACGGTTGGATCTTCTTCAAGCTATTATATACAAGACTCCAAGAGCATTTAACTACAACTAAAGACACCTTAAATAATCATTGATCATCAAAAAGCTTCAAAGTCAACATTCCATGAGAAAATCTATTCCATGAGAAAATCTTTTTGTCTTCAAAAGTTGTCATTTATAGTGTGATTTCATTCATATCTACTCTTGTTAGAGAGTTTATTCTCATCTTGTAAAACTTTTATCTACTTATACTATTATAAATTTGAGTGTAACTTGGACAAAAATATTTAAAAGTTATTATAAATTTGAGTGTAACTTGGACAAAAATATTTAAAAGATTAAGTGAGTCTTGGACAAAACCACTTGAAGAACTTAGGAGAAGTTCTTATGTAAAAAGTGAACTGAGTACTTGATAAATCAACATCCCATCTTATAATAGTTGATTGCAAATAGTGGAAATAGATCTTGCAGAGGTTTTGAGAGAACGTAAATCACATGTTGTGGTTGAACCTCGATAAATCTTGGTGTAGTCTCTCATACTCTTGATTTTACTTTATACTTGCATTTATTACTTTGCACACAAGTTAATTTATTGTCTTAGTGATTAGATTAATTTTAATTACTAATTAATTTTAAAAGACCAATTCACCCCTCTCTTAGGTTGCCTACTGGCCAACAAAAATAATGGCATTGGCATTGGTACTATATATATTTTCGTATTGTTTCGATTGTATTCGATTAGTGTTTGGTGTTGATTTGAGAATCTTCGATTAAAATCATTGGAATAACTGGTTTTGAGGAGCGCTAGTGGCCCTATTATATATAATTGTTTTTTCTATAGAGAAATGTTTCGTGGAATAAAAGCAAATTTGTTGATTGTTCCATTGCTGATGGCCTTTCAGAAACTAAAAAATGATCTTTTCTGAAACTGAAAAATGGCTTTTCTTCCCTTCTTTAAGCTTGTTAGTAGCTAAATTTAGGTTAAAAAGTTGAAAAATTAAAAATAAAAGTCAAGAAGTATCGATACCACTTTCGAAAAATTAGTCTTTTTAAATTGTTTTTGGCCTTAATTAAAAGGCAAAAGTTATGACGAACATTCTTACATAATTTTCAAGATATAAAAAAAAATTAAAAATACGTACAGTTTGGCTTATTTTTTTTATTAAAAAAAAGAACTTCCAAATTTTCGTGTTTTTTTCGTTTTTAAGAAAAAAAATCAATGTTTGATCAAAATTTTATATTTTTTCAATTCCTTATAATGAGAGAAATCTTAAAATATAAAAAAATTGGCTCATTTAATAAGATTTTTATCTAATCTAATTTTCGTATTTTTTCGTTTTTCAGGAATTTTTGTCAATGTTTGATCAAAATTTAAAATTTTATATTTATTAGTTCCTTGTAATGAGATAAATTTGAAAATATAAAAAACTTATTTAAATTTGGTAAAAATTCCACTTAAGATAAAAAAATGGCTAATTTGTCACTTCTTTATATATATATATATATATATATATATATATATATATATATTTTACGACCCTTTTGTCATGAGAAACCAAAGAAAAAATATACTCGAAAAATTTGGTCAATGGCTAAAAACATTTCAATAAAAAAAACTCAAAAATTTTAACAAAATTGTAGATTGAGGCCTATTCGAATTCATGCCTAGATTGTACAGTAAATAAGAGAGTTCCTCAACTTTTTTGGTTTGTCGTACAAAACAATTATAGTGCTACTTTGTTCTGCAAAAAGCCTATTGTATCATGAGAGACAGACATCCAGTGATTGTGAGCTCCAAAGCGAGTGCACAAATTTATTTAAAAAAAAACTATGTATAAATAGGCCTCGATCTACAAATCTATTTTAAAAAATTATGTTAAACTATTCGATTTGTTTGGTGTGTAAGTTCTAATTTATAGTTTTTCAATTTCGTTTTTTCAGTTTCGATTTTGGGTTTTGATTTACAATTCCCCAAAGAGGATTGATTCACAAATAGTAAGCATACACCTCTAATTAAAAATTCTAATAGGACTTCTATACAATGTTTCTTTTTCTAATATTGTGTCATATTTCACGTTTAAATCATTTAATACCATCAAATTGTTCATTTTTAGTGAAATTCTTTCTTTTGGACATAAAATAATCCAAAATTGGGGGAATTGGGTATACACGCCACACATATCAGATCCAGATGCGGGTTTGTAAATACTTAGCCAAATTGAGTGTTAGCAGGAATGAGTATGTGGAAGGACTTAAGATTCTATTGTGGTAAAAATTTGGGGAGAGCAATCAACAGTCAAGTTGCTCTGGATGTCGAGGTGATGACCTCGGAAAAGACTCGGGCGACCTGCGCAGCAGTGAACAAACGTTATTGGCGGGGGCAAGGCCGCTCAAAACCCCTTAGGTGTGCGAAGCAGACTAAGGCGAATATAGGCTAAGCAAATAACAAGCAGAGCTATCAGTTTGTGCCAGTTAGAATGGTGTTGCGTACCTCATAATATTGGGGGAGCAGCCTTTATATAGATGGAGAAAGGAGAGCTGTGTAAGAAAACTGCAGCATGATCCTCGGACGGCTAAGTATGATAA
>BRYF01000017.1:4790000-4792500 GCA_030159135.1 Actinidia polygama | reverse complement strand
GAGCACCCCTAGAGTGTTTTCATATAAAAATTTATAATAATACTAATATTTATACGATCAATAAATTTATCACTGTTAAATTGTATTGTCAAAAAATTATTATTTTTTATTTTTATAATTGCATATTCGATATAGATCTTATTTCATAGATCTCGTTGAGAATATTCTAAACGTATAAATTTTATTAAAAATGATGTGTATAATAAAAGATATGACATTTTAAATTTTGCAATACAAAAATACGAAATGAAGTGCCTAACAAGAGAGCACTATCTCAAGAAAGCCTTCCACAAGAGAGCACTATCGGCACTATCACAAGAGAGCACTCAAGTTATAAAATCAGCACTATCACAAGAGAGCACTCAATAATTTCTCCATTTGGATTGTTTTCTCAGGACTTATTAGGCTCCGTTTGGTAATGCTTAAAAGTTAATTTTTTTTCAAGCTTGCTTTTGCTTTGTTGACTTTACTTTAGCTAAAAATAATTTTTTTAACTTTTTTACTTATAAACTTAAAAAAAATCAGGCAGAAAACTAGTATCAAACGGAGCCTTATCACATCCTAATAATCCTTACACATAACATGTTTTCATAGAATTGTGCGTGTCATGTCTAAAAGGTAATAACGTAATCTTGATCCGCAACAAGACTTAGATGGGAATATGTTTAGAAAATGGGAGTCCAATGTAATTATTCCAAAATCTAATTTACCTTTACGAATAAAAGAAGTAAAAAATTGCCATTAAGAGATAAAAAAAAATTACTATAAAGACAAACTTTAATACTATGTGGTTGTTAGCTAACCTGATGCACTACATTTTTTGAGATTTCACTAGCTAATTTAATTAAGATTCTAGATTAACTTAACTTTGGTCTTGTTCTTGTACTTCTAAAATTTCAATAAAGTAAATTAAAAGTTTTTTTTACCATCAAATAAATAAAAAGCAAATCATAGCATGGAAGGTGAAAAAGGATAGGATTATTAAGATGCCTTCAAATTTCAAAATTAATCTTTACAAGTATATGAAAATGTTACGATGATTATATTTATCCACAACACATTGAAGTATCTTGTTTAATTAATTATATATGTCGTATGGGAGTCGTGTAGCGTTGTGATTAGTGAAAAACGATTTTGTTTTGGAGGCAATTGAAGAACATCAGTAGCGAAAACAAATTTGTTTACCCACTTATTAATTGGGTAGACGCAAAATTTTAACTTTCAAGAGAAGAATGTGTTTACAAAAAAGAGAATTTATAGTCGACCCATGAATCCACTATTTCAGTTTTAGGTAATTTTTGTTTTGCCATTTTACTTTTAAAAAAGCTAAAACTTTTAAAGTGTAGCATATTTGACTTCTTAAATTCGATTCTACAAGATGAAAAAAAAACCTTGGGACAAATGAAAGAGTATCTTATACTTGTTAAGTGATAGAATAATGACACTCTATTTTCATGGACTATTCTTAGAATCAGGTGGACTGTGACTTAAATGTTGTCATAAATGACTTTAACTTCCTTCGCTATCAATTAATTTTGAGATGAAATTATCAAAATTTTGATCTAACATGAATACTATTTTAAAATTGTATTTTTTTTAGAATTATTACTGAAGACAAAAAAGTAGAGCCGACTTTTCTTCTTATAATAGGACAGTCAAAATCTTAAAAAGTCATGAAGGCGAATGTAGAATATTTGACGAACCATCTTGTGGCGTATATGGCGGGGCATACCGACATATATTTAAAGAGAGATTCTAGGTTTTTAAAATTTGGATTTTTTTTTAAATTTAAAATAACTTATTCAGATTCATTTGAGTGTGCGAATTTTATATAACTAAGTGAATATAAACTATTTATTTTAAATTCTGAAATTTTTATGGGTCTAAATTTCGGAACCGTAGCAGTGCTGCTGTAAGGGAGCAAAATATAAAATGATAGAATCTGGCTTTGCTAGGGTACGAGTCTCCGCCAAGCTATCGTTATGAAGTAAGATTGGTGGTCCTTTACGCTGGAGCTTGGTGCAGACACTACTGAACACATCTATTTTTCATGTTAAGGCTATCACTACTTCCAAGTTGTCGCTATTTAACAAGCTCGAAAGAATAACCGCACTAGAGCTTGGACGAAAGGCAATGACCTGCGGCAATCCCAAGAGATGTCAAGGGACAGAAGGTGACTTGCATGTCGAAGTTTCTTTTGATATCCCCCATGCCCGGATAGAGACTTCATGATGACAGACTATGAGCCAGGCCCAGGAGCATGGCTGGGTCAGCCGCCTACATGCTGACATGACCCAGCAGTCGGTGCATACGAACACGTGCTAAGCTATAGTCTGTCTAGTGACCAAATATCTATCACGTCAAGACACGCGCCAAGTTGTGCCACATAAATTCAGCCTTTATCTCTCTAAAAGGTATGCGAACTTTGGTCTGGGAGATACACAAACTCTCTCTTTCTACATACGTTTTTCGATAATCTAACTTGACTGTCGGAGAGCCG
>BRYF01000017.1:4670000-4672500 GCA_030159135.1 Actinidia polygama | reverse complement strand
ATGTTTCATTGATCAAAAGGGGACTATACATGAAAACTCCGAGCAAAGCCTGAGAAAAACAAAAGGCCTAAGGCCTACTCAGAAATAAGGAAACAAAATCTGCCTACTCTCAAACCAAGGACCATACATTTTGGCTCCTCATACATGAAAATAGACAGACAAAACAAAAGCCAACAGAAAGGCTCAGCAAACAATACAAGCACAACACTGAAAAGAAAACAGTATACAGCCTGACTCTACCCAGAGAGCAAACAGAAAGCAGAACAACTTCATCACAGATCCCGAATATTTGGAAAAGTCTCATGGAGGCCCCTGAGAATCTGTAACTTGATGTCCCGAACAATGTCCGTTGTACGGCTAGCTTTGCCTTCAAAAATTTTTGCATTTCGAGCTTTCCAGACACAATAGACTGTGGTTGCAAATCCCAGCTTCTTAGCTACTGCTGGAACACCTGTTCCCCTTCCTTCTTTAACGATCCATTTAGCCGTAGCTTTGAGAGTTGTCAAAGCTATGGAAAATCCAAGCCATTCCTTAATTTCTGCCCATATCTGCCTCACTATTCTGCATTGGAAAAATAAATGGCTTACCGACTCCTCCGGGCTTCCGCATAGAACGCAGGATGTATCGTCTATTGGGTCCATCAGCTTGTCTCTTGTAAGTAATCTTTCCTTCAGACTAAGCCATAGGATGAAAGAGTGTTTTGGCTGCAAGGATCTATGCCAAACCACTTTTGTCCAATGGACCTTCATTGCTTTTGACCTGAAGAACTCATAGCTGGCTTTGACATTGAACTTCCCCTCGACAATCCAGTGCTGCATTCTGTCTAGTGCTGCCGAACATGCTCCTTCTTCTAAAACTATTTTGTCCCTAATCTGAGCAAGTTGTCTTATCATTTGGGAGTCTTGCCTTGACGGATTATTCTCCCAGAAAGGAAGACCTTTTAAGTAAATATGGCTCACCCATTTTACCCACAAAGAGTCTTTTTTAGCTTGCAAGTTCCAAAGGGATTTAGACATGAGGGCCAAGTTCCAAGCATTTAGATCAATAAATCCCAGGCCGCCTTCTGATTTAGGCTTGCAAACTTCCTTCCATGCTACCAATGGCTTTTTGGGGCTGGCTGCCTTTCCTCCCCATAGAAAGTTTCTGCACAATGCAATAATCTTATCTCTGACACCCGCAGGAATAGGTAGAATGGACAGCCAAAAACATTCTATCCCTTGTAACACTGATCTAATGAGCTCACTCCTTCCAGCATAAGACAGAGAAGCTCCTGCCCAAGCGCTTATATACTCAGATATCTTTGCAATGAGCAGGCTGAATTGCTCGATGGTTAGTCTAGTTGCTGCCACAGGAATCCCCAAGTACCGGAAGGGGAATTTGCCCAAAAACCTGTGATAGCCTTAATCTCTTCCATATCAGCTCTGTTAATTCCTGCCATGAACACATTTGATTTATTGGCATTGATCCACAGGCCAGAGATGTCCCCATACTGCTTCAAGCAGTCCAGACTTAACTTCACTGATGGCACATCTCCTCTGGCAAAGAGGATTAAGTCATCAGCAAATGCTAGATGTGTGATGTTTAACTCTGCATACTTTGGATGGAAATTGAATTCTGAGCTCAACTTTAATCTCTCCAATTTCCTGGACAAGTACTCAAGGCAAAGAGTAAAAAGGAAGGGAGATATGGGATCACCCTGTCTTAGACCCTGCTGCCCTTTGAAAAAGCCATGTAAAGTTCCATTTATGGATAAAGAGTATGCCGTGGTTGTAACGCATTGCATGACCCAGTCCACAAAAAGAGTAGGAAAACCCATCCCTGAAAGGATGTCCTTCAGGAAGTCCCAGTTGACAGTATCGTAGGCTTTTCGAAGTCAATCTTCATTATGCATCAAGGGGAAATACGACTCCACCCATATTTCCTCAGTAACTCCTGAACCAGATAAATGTTTTCAACCATATTTCTATTCGGAACAAAGGCTGACTGGGCGGGATTAATCAAATCTTCCAAAATGGGGGAGTGTCTCTTGGCCAGGATCTTACAAATAAGTTTGTAGATCACATTACAACAAGCTATTGGTCTGAATTCTTCAACCCTTGAAGCATTGGCAGTTTTAGGCACGAGCACAATCGCTGCATGGTTGATCTGTTTTAGAAGCCTACCAGATCTAAAAATCCCTTTACTGCTTTGCAAACATCTGGCCAATCTCCCCAACTTGATGGCTTTAACGCTAAGATCAGGTACTCTGATCTGCAGGTTGTCATCCCCTGGGTTATCATGCAAATTCTGTTGAGCTTGATTGAGTTCCAGCTCTGCAGCCTCTGCCCTGGCAGAAATATGAGAGAAGTTGTGTTTATTCAGAGTCTTTAAGGGATCCTTCAAAGCCTTGAGCTTCTTGCATAATCTATACATGACTATGCCTTCCACTCTCATGCTCCATACATTGGTAACAAGGTCCAGGAAGCTTTTATTATGCGCCCACATGTTGAAAAATTTAAAA
>BRYF01000017.1:4595000-4597500 GCA_030159135.1 Actinidia polygama | reverse complement strand
AATTTTATTTTTTAAGTTTATTAATTGTTTTGATTTTTTTTTGTTTTTAGTAATTTTTTTAATCGTTTAATAATAATTTTATATTTTTTTAATTATTCTTGACGAGAGAAATTTAAAAATATAAAATAAAAAATTATTAAATTTTAAAAAAAAATCACTAAAAGCGAAGAAATTATTTTCCCCTCATGAATTAGCTAGATTCTTTTTTTTGACCTTGTCCTAGCTATGAACAGTTCTTGGGTGTCTAGAGAAAGTCAAAAGGAGCAAGAAGCTGAAGAGTTTGTTGGGAGAAAAAAGGTTTCCTTTTTGTCATACATGTTGCTGAAATTCATGAACGATTGGTTGTCAAAATATTCCAAGTGATCCTCATGGATATGCCGAATACTTCACCCACTGTGGATAGAATGGCAACACAAGAGAGTCAAGGAGTATTAATTTGTTTTGTCCTTGAACCCTCTATTCATATTATTTGAAATGGAGTGACTTGACAAAAGACCCTTTGCAGCAATGAAACTCAATCACTTCATCCAACCAATTGGAAATTGTACTTGATATGATCGAAAAGGCTTTATGTGGAAAGATAGAATATCTTACTTTATTTTTATGCGAGTTTGGATGAGTGCCATCGTCGGACTATCTTTTCATAGCAAGTTCGGTCGGCACTTTCTTGCTTGAGCTCGTCGGTTGATGAACTTGACCAAGCGAAAGTTTCCTGTCACACTCCGGTCAAACCAAGACCCGGCTACATAAGCAAACAACCAAAATATAAAAAAGTCAAACTAAACATAATATGACAATACATTGTCATTATATTAGAGTACAGTAAATAAATTTCTCCCGTGGGGTCATACTCTCCATGAATTATCAAATACAAAATCAAAATGATATCACATAGACAATGCCCACACCGGGCCAAAAGAATATTATAATTCTTTCAAAAATACATCTATACGTCTCTCAAAATAAAACAACAAGCGACATCCGCATGCCTCACAACTCGGAATAAACCTCAGTACCTAAAAGTTTATTTAAGTAAATGTGAGTTACCTTGAAAAGATTTAATAACGAACTTGATGTCTCAAACTAAAATCATGATACATATATATTTGATGAAAACATGATGCAAAATACTATACTTTCAATCACACCAAAATATACATTTCAAATTCGTAATTTCACAAATCAACAATTTCTTAATTTTCGGCTTCTCTCAAAAGTATTCATCACTTTAAATAACACAATTTCTACACAACGTACCTAATTCCGAGTACACAACGTACCTAATTCTATATATTCTAGCGTGTCATTCCCAAACCATTTCTAAACTTTTCACGCACATGTAAACTTTATATTTTCTGCAAGTTCAACCATACATCCATATTACATTCATCAAAATTTAAAAGCAACAACATACTATACAAGTATTCAAAATCGTCAATAATAATAAGTTATTATTGAAATTATTTTTATAATCATTAACATAAAGCTTAACCCAAAATTTTAAGTGCACACACACAAATCACATTTTTTAATTTTCACATACACAATTGTTATATTTAATAAAAAAATTTAATACAACAATATAATGTATATAGTATCATCATGCTCAAAGTAAACCATTTACAAAAAAAATTATAATTTCTTTTATTGTTCAAAAAATTTTAGGTGTCAACACTTGAGTTCAATCGCCAAAAAGTAAGTTTTCCTCTTCAAAGGTATCGACACTTGAAACCTAGGTGTCGACACCTACCATCAGTAGCTAAATTACTGAAATTCACTTTTTAAAGGTGCCGACACCTAAGACTTAGGTGTCGACACCTACCATCAGTAGTCAAAAACATTAATTTCACCATTCAAAGGTGTCGATACTTGAAACCTGAGTGTCGACACCTACCATCGGTGGCAAAATTTCTAAAGTTACTATTCAAAGGTGTCGACACCTGAAACCTAGGTGTCGACACCTACCGTCAGCAACCAAATTCCATCATTCTTCATGTTCAATCTAAACTAAGTTTCTCATTTAGGGTTCTATACCCAAAATAATATCTCAATAGACTTTATCTAAGCTATTAATAACAAATTCAAAGTAAAAACCCAATAAACTAACCCCCTTTATTTTTAAATCCAAGCAAGAAAAGCTCCACAACAATGGTGATACTCAAAATTTTGAATTTGTCTGATCCTAAATCTTTTTGGTTCAAATCGAAATAAGCTTGCCAAAGAAATATCACTCAAATTTTACATTAACTCACTTAGATCTAAGTTTTAAATACAAAACTCATTTTGGCTCAACTCTAGAGAGAGAAAGAAAAGAAGAAGAAGAAGATGAAATAAATACAAAAATAAATATGATATTAATGGGTTTAGGTCAAAAGAGGAAATGACCTAAATGCCCTTTTTGGGCCTTGGGCTTTGTTTGGCTCAAGCAACCAATTCACACCATAATCAATCTTGGGTCCAATCTACTTGGCCCACTTTCTCACACATTTTCTTTCAAGCC
>BRYF01000017.1:4585000-4590000 GCA_030159135.1 Actinidia polygama | reverse complement strand
CCACTACCCTACACTTTCCATTCAATGAAGGTTTTGAAAGTAGTGGAATTAGTTTGTGTTAGAACCAAAAGATGGCAACGAGCTTTTGTAAATGCAAAGTTTGTTTATGCTAGAAAACTGGGAGAATGCTTAATTAGATTGAATAACACTTGTGGCTTTTAAAGAGCCTTACAATGAGATAAGAAAGAAAATAACAAACCACGATTTTACAAGACCTAGAATCGTGGTACATGACTAAGTTAGAAAGAGAAAAACAATCTTTGTCCCTCAAGTATAGGAGGGATTATTTGCACGACTTGAACTAAATCCTAGAAACAAGGAATCCTAATCCTAACAGCTAAGAAATCCTAACAACTTTATCATCATCCCTTAAACTGAATGTCATTGACAATAAGTTTATCCCAGGGTATTCGCAGACACCCATTAATTCTTGCAACTTCGAAAATATTTCAAACTTCAATGGTTTTGTCATAATATCTACAATATGCTCCTGGGTAGAACACTGTATCAATTCCATTACTTCATCTTTGACAAGATCCCGAAGAGAATGAAAATGAACATCTATGTGTTTGCTATGACCATGCATCAGTGGCTTCTTCGAGAGTTTGATGACTGAAACATTATCGCAGTACACCACCGTAGGTCTGGATTGTACATGACTTAAACTCTTCAAAATTCTTCTTAGCCACACAACTTGACATTCACTTGAAGTTGCAGTAATAAACTCAGCTTCGGTGGTGGAAAGAGTAACCACTGGCTGTTTCTTTGAAGACCAAGATACTGCACTAGAATTCATCATAAATACATAGCTTGAAGTACTTTTTCTATCATCCTGGTCTCTAGCATAATCGCTATCTATGTAGCCAAAAAACTCTTCAACTCCTCCCTTTCTATAAAACATCCCAAAGCTAGTTGTTCTTTTTATATACCTTAGAATTCTTTTTGCTGCCATCAAATAGGATTTAGTGTAAGGGTTCAAAAATTTTTCTTTGAAGATGACATAATTAGGACGCACGGGTGATATCATGTATATATATATATATACATATGTGTATGTATATATATAAGCATATTTGTATTAGAAAATAACTATTGGGTTGGCAATAGTTGGACCCAAATTATCCAAATTAATTAAATTGGGTCATTTGTGATTTAAATTGGGCTAAGATAAAATTGTAATTGGGTTTGTGTGAGATTGAATTTAGTTTGGATCCAAAGTCAAATTTTTATTTGGGTTTGAAAGTAGAGGAGTGAGACCCAAGACGTGTTGGGATTTTTGCTTTGGCCAACAAAGCCCAAGGACCAAGGAGGGCATTCATGTCATTTTATCTTATTTTGACCTAACACAAATAATGCTCCCAATATTTTATTTGTTTAGGATTTTGTTGCTTTCTTCTTCCTTTCTTCTCTCTCCCTCTCTCTCTAAATTTGGACCAAAAGAGAGTTTTGATTTCCAAGCTTAGATCTAGGTGAGGTTTGAGTGATATTTCTTGAGCAAGATTATCTACACAACGAGGACTTCGATTTGAGCCAAAAAAGTTTGGGATCAGAGCAATTCAAATTTTGGGCATCACCATTATTGGGGAGCTTGTTCTTGCTTGGAATAGAGGTAAATGGGGTTTACTTGTTGGGATTTTTCATTGAGTTTGATGTTAATGGCTTATATCTAGCCTATTGAGGCTTTAATTTGAGTATTGAACTTGAAATGGAAGACATGATTATGATAGAAAATATAAATGGGTTTAGTTTGTAAAGAGATTGTGCTTTGGGTTGGTGTAAACGGTTAGTATGTGGTTTATTGAGGCTTAAACTCGAAGTAATGAAGAATATGTAATTTAGAACGTAAGTGTCGACACCAATCCTTCAGGTGCCGACACCTTTGAATGAAAAATTAACGTTTTGGCTACTGACATTTGGTGTCGACACCAGGGTTGACACATTGAATAATAACTTTGGCTACTGATATTTGGTGTCAACACCAGGGTCGACACATTGAACAGTAAATTTGATATTTTGGCTACTGACGGTTGGTGTCGACACTAATGTCGACACCTAAAATTTTTTGAACAGTAAATTTGAGATTTATACCTACTGACGGTTGGTGTCAACACTAGTGTCGACACCTGAAATTTTTTGAACATGTTGGTGTCGACACCTAAATTTTTTTGAATAGTAATAAAATAAAATAAATTATTTATTTTTGTTTACCTTTATGCATGGTGATATCTTGTACATTATATTATTGCATTAAAATCTTGATAAATGTAACAATTGCGTATGTGGAATTTAGAGAGTGTGATGTGTGTGTACTTAGAATTTTAGGTTGAGTTTTATATTAATGATTTTGAATATATTATTATTGACGGTTTTGAATGCTTGTGTAGTATGTTGTTATATTTAAATTTTGATAAATATAACATGGACATGTGATTGAATTTATAGAAAATATAAAGCTTGTTGTTGGTTGCATTGAGACTTTTAGTAAAATGCAAAGTTTATATGTGTTCGTGAAAGTTTAGAAGACGATATTTGAAAATGACACGCTAGGATATATCGAGATTAATACATTGTGTACTCGGAATAAGATGACTTAAATTAAGTCACGGTGAAAGATCAAAAAATCGCACGGGAGGTAAATAACGATCGTGTGGATGGTGGGTAAGTCAAGGCCTTCGGTTAAAGCCCGAGAAATTGGCATGGACGTGGGAATGTAAGCCTTCGGTTAAAGCCTAAGAAATTAGCATGGACGTGGGAAAGTCAAGCCTTCGGTTAAAGCCCAAGAAATTGACACGGACGTGGGTATATCAAGGCCTTCGGTTAGAGCCCAAGAAATTGGCATGGATGTGGGAAGGTTAAAGCTTGTGGTTATAATTTGAGAAGTTGTCCGGATGTTGTCTCATATGCTTAGGGCATAATGAGTTTGGTTAGGTATTAGCTTACATGTGTCACTCAAAATTATTGAGTTGTTTGTGCTTTTTAAGAAAATCCGAGAAATTTGGAAATGTTGGTTATTACTTTTTGAGAAAAGCCGGGTGATTGAGAATGTGTTGGTTTTGATGAAATCATGGATTGAAAATCAAAAGTATATTTTGATATGTATGAAAGCATAATTTATTGCATCGTATTTTCATTGTATAGTTATGTATCATGATTTTTGGCTTGAGACATCAAGTCCATTGTTAAATTTTTTCAAGGTAACTCACCTTAACTAAAATGAATTTCAGGTACCGAGGGTTATCCTGAATCGTGAGGCATGTAAATTGCCGTTACGTTCGATTTGTTTAGAAAATATGTAAATATATTTTTGAGAATTGTAATTATTCTTTTGTCCTGGTGTGGGCATTGTCCATGGATTATCATTCACATTTTGTATTTGATAACTCATAGAGAGCATGGTCCCACGGGAGGGATAGATGTACTATACTCTGACGTAATGACAAGTATATTTGTCATGTCGTTTAGTTTAACTTTTTCGCATTTGAGTTGTTTGCTTATGTGGCTGTGTCTTAGTTTGACCGGGGCGTGATATTTAGTGAGACGTTTCATGTACCTACTGATTAAACTTACAACAAACATCAAATTAGGACGTGTAGCAGTTAGATACATAAGACTTCCCACCAGTTGTTTGTAAATAGTGCCATCGACTTCTACTCCTTCATCCCCTGTGAGCTTAAATTCAGGAACCACTGAATTATGCATTGAGTTGCACTGATCCATCTTGAATCTTTCTAGAATCTTGAGCGTACTTCCGTTGACTGATAAAGATACCATCTTCCTTTTTCAACACTTCAATGCCAAGGAAATATCTCATTTTCCCAAGATCAGTCATGTCAAATTCAACCATTATGGACTTCTTAAATTGTTCAAATATAAGTCGGAATTCCCAAGGAATATCAGAGGACATGAGGTGACTTGCAAGTCGGAATACCTCCTGAAAGCACCCACACCCGGATGGAGACGTCGTCAGTTGATCATGAGCTACTAGCTATACCGTAGGGGCATGGCCGCCTATTCACTGACACAGTAGTCAGCGCGTACGAGCATGCGCTGAATTGCAATTTATCGAGTGATAAGACAACTTGCGCATCAAGCCACTTGCTGAGCTAAGATACAAAAGGGAACACTGTTGTTCTAAGAAAGGTACACGCAAACCTTGCTATCAGAATATACATACACTTTTTCTCTCTAAGATTTCGGACGTTTAACTTGACCGTCGGAGAGCCATTTCTCAGAAACAGCTCCGGAGGCCGTTCTCACTGTTCGTGTACTTGTAGCTAAGGGCATCACTGGTTAACCGGACGACCGATTGGAGCTTCCTATGCAATCGTAAAAACGCTGCGGGTGTCTATCCTCGATTTCCTTTCCTCTCATCCTACAACAACCCTACAATAGGCTTCTAGTTTTGAATGGCCTCAAATTGATAAGTGACGGTGACGACGGTTTGAAATTACGACAGCCTGAAATTGCAAAGTCACGGTGACGAGGGTATAGAATTATGACGGCGAGCATCCTCGGTCAACGACCGTGACGGTGCTCTTCATCGCTGCCGCGATGCCCATATAAAAGACAAAAAGAGGGATAGAGAAGATGAAGTATTTACTTCAGAATATTTAGGATTTCGTATGCACATAACATATGGAATGGAAAAGAATGGCAATCATATATAAATTTTCTTCTTTCCTTTTTGAGATTCCTAGCTTTAGGAGAGAAAGCAAGTAAAAAAGTTTTTTCCTTTATATTTTGAACTTTTCTTACATTCTTCCCATTTCTTTCTTTTTTTCTTTTTCTTTCTTTATTTAAAAATATACTATTTTTTTCTAAAATCTTTCTTGTAATTATTTTATCTGATCTCTCTTTCTTTCTTTTTCTTTTTTATTTTCACAAGTTCCAAACATAGCCTTTGTGAATGTTATACTTTTTAATCATAAATTTATATTTTTTTTGTTTCTCGCGACGACAATAATCTAAAAATGTAAAAACATTAATCTAGTTTGAAAATA
>BRYF01000017.1:4565000-4567500 GCA_030159135.1 Actinidia polygama | reverse complement strand
AACGAGCCCTTATAACGTTAAAGTTTAAACACCTCCAACCTTTAAATCCACCATTTAGGCATATGATTTGGATAATTTTTATCTGAGTTGGATTAATTTTATTTTTATTTTTATTTTTTGGATAAAAGTTTGTAGTACTTTCCTGTTGGTGCTCCGCATACGATAAAAATTTTTTTTAAGAAAATAATAATAATTAAGAATAAATAATTCACTAAAAATAAAAACAATCCAACTGAATTTGACACTTTTAGGATATACAACTAATATTCAGTAAATTTTTTCATATTTTTCCAAATATGTATGATTTCTGTAACATTTGTAACAAGCCCGACTCGCATTGTTGTGTAAAAATTGAGTCAGTCTCACATTTAGGATTTGTTTGGATTGAGACCATGCATATGGAAAAGAATAGCAAAGGGAAAAGGTTATTTGAATCGCTGTATCCATTAACTTTTTTATTTCCTTTTCCTCCTTAGACAACTTCTTAATTCAAACATTGCCTTAAAATTTGCACAACAAATCTTGGGTACATACAAAGTAGGAACTATAACCAAAATGGTATCCCAATTTTACTAAGGTTAATTTCAAAAATACCCCCTAAACTATCGCATTTTATCATCTTTATCCCTTCATCTAAAAAGTGAATCATATTGACCCATTTAACTATTTAATCGTATCACTTATTTAACTATTTAATCGTATCACTTACACATCTTCCATTACTAATATGTTTGAAATAGTGATAAAAATTGATCACGTATTATTTATGCGTTTAAATTAAATACCCTCATTTCTAAAATACCATTATTTTTTTATAAAAAATAGTTAATACTCCATTTATAAGATTATTCAGTTATTGTGGGAACAAACCTAACCTTATTAATAACATTTAAATAGAGCGTTGACTTATTTCTCGCAAAAAATAAAAATATTTAGATATAAGGGCATTTAATTTAAACAAATGGACAACACATGATCGATTTACATCACTATTTCAAACAGATTAATAATAGAAGGAGTGTAAATGATATAATTAAATAGTTAAGGGAGTTAATATAATTTATTTTTAAAATAATAGGATAAAAATGATAAAAGACACTAGTTTAGAGAAATTAAGCCTTTTATTTAACCTAATAGGCTTCAAGTGTTTGTGGACCCTTCTTGGATAGTTGAGTTCTTTGCTCTTGCTTTACATGGGCCACTTCCTTTTGGGATTGGGCTGGGCCCTAACTTAATTACCTAACTCTACTAAATGTTATATAGGCCTGGGTATTAATGGCCCAATAAATGGTCCATTTGCTCTCCAAATCATGTTATCTTCTCCTTATTAACAGCTTCATTTGGATCTTGAATTTGTGAATGGATTTAAAGAGGGAAGAGAAAACCATAGGTATAATGATAACTGTAGTGTTATCTATAATGATTTTGGCAATGGATTTAATCTATTTTTTATTGTCTTTAGTGTATTTTTAAAAAATATATATATTTTTATTTGTTTGACCACTTTATTTAAAATAATTTTTTTAAATAAGACTTATTATTATTATTTTTTTAACTTTAAAAATTAAATAAGAGTAAAAATTTATGTGCTGAAGTGATAATATTTGAACAAATGCATGGCTTATATATACATAGTTATTGCTAAAAAAATCGTATTTAAGAATAAAAATATTTGGATAAATCATAGCGTCGTATTTTAATAATTTTTAATATTTTATGGGTATTTTAGTAACTTTAGGCCTAATCCATACCCCTTGAATTTGTACTAATGGGGGGTATTAAAAATCCGACCAATTTGATGGATTACAAATTTATCGAATTATATATCCAACCTCAAAGAGAGTCAACAAACACCATATTAGTGGCGGATTTGTAATCCAATCCGACATTCTTATCTCCAAAACAAACATGCCCTATAGGCATTTCAATGGATTGAATTCTGATGTGAAAATCCGAATTAAATCTGTTTATTTTAATCTGAATCTCAATCTATTTTAAATGGATATTCGATCCAAAAATCTAATCCGATCCATTTCTATTTTTTTTAAAAAACAATACAAAAAGTATAAAAATTTTAAAATGGAAGAAAAAATTTTAATTTATTCTCGTATCGTGTTCAAAAAGTGTCAAAATCCGAGAAATACAGATCAATCGAATTTGGATTTTATCCGATCCATTGACAGATGTACTCTGATCCGCTTATGCAAATATAATTCCGAATATTATATATAAAGTTATAACTCATTCAAAACTTAAATCTCGCGTCTCCGCTCTCAATTGTTCATTTGTTCGCCAATAGAGGAAGAGATCTCATTATTATTCAAAATTATAACTCATTTAACACCCAACCATCGCACATGTATATATATATATATATATATATATATATATACACACACGCTGACACAATGGTGTTTAATACTCCTTCAAACATCAATTTTTGCAAGTAATGCCAAAACTGGAATTCAGTGGAAAAAAAGAGGATTGCATTGAATTGCTC
>BRYF01000017.1:4555000-4557500 GCA_030159135.1 Actinidia polygama | reverse complement strand
ACTGTAGATAATTTGACCCGACATCCAACAAATTTTTTGACGTGCATCAACAACAATGATCACTAATTTAGTGGTCATTAGAATTTTTCAAAAATATAAGATGATTTGTTTGTGATGTTCAAAAAGATATTTGGTACAAAGATATTTTAGAGGTGAGCCATGATGATAACAAAGGAGGTAGGTCAAAGTACACAAGAGAGTGATTTTACAATGGAAAGGCTGAGGCACTCAGCCAACAATGGAGAGAAAGTAAGGATATTTAGGCTATGTTTGGGACTTCTTGAAAGAAAGAGAAAGAAAAATATAAAAAAATCAATTAGTTCTCTTTGTTTGGTTTTGCGAGTAAACGAAATGAAACTGATAATGGGAAAAAAAATCTTTGTCTAGTTTTTTGAATAAAGAGCAAAGAATTTATTGTAAAATAACTTGAAAAAGGGAAGTCATAATTTTATAAATAACTTTATAAATGAAAAAGGGAAGTCATAATTTTCCATTCTTCTCCATATTTTCCCCTAGGTTCCAAACAAAGCCTTAATCCCAATAAGCATATTAATCAAAGAAAAATTGTGGACATAAAAACACTCGGGGCAAATTACAAAAAAATTCCATGGTTTGATCTTGATAGCAAATTAAATTTTATAATTTTAATTGTAACAATCAACTTATGGTCATAAAGTGACCATCTATTCTCATCATTTCTTGAAAATAAGCCTTAATTAGATCGATTAGGGATTTACAAGAAGAAAAGTATTGAACGACATCGTTTTCAAAAGCTTTTGGCCAGAATTAGTTGGTTCTGTAATCCTAAGTGAATGGAGACTAAGAAATGACTTTAATTGTGACCGTATTAAAATTTTACAGTTCGATTTGTTATAATTAAAACTATACCGATTAATTTGTCATCAAAGTCAAACCCTAGGATTTGTTTTGTAATTTCTCCAAACACTAACTATTGAATTGTTGAGGGTACCTAAGGAATTTTACCTTGTTGACCACAAGGACAACTATGAAAGAAACATTAATAATTATGTTAATTCCAAAAATAATAAATAAATAAATAAATAAAAAATAAAATAAAAAAAGAAAGGTCCTTGAGATGCCATGTACAATAATCCAACAACCCATAAAAAAGGCTGGTTGGGAAAGGGTAATTTGGGGAGAGGATGATGTTGTGTCTTTTAAGAGAAGCAATAAAGAAAGGAGAGAGAGAGAGAGAGAGAGAGAGAGAGAGAGAGAGAGAGAAAAGAGCTAAGAAAAAGCTGTAAGAAGTCACTTTAAAAAATGGGGTATTGAAGTTGAAGGATCTATACATCTATGTATTTATCAAAGCATCCAGACACTCCTTCTGAGCTATGTTACAACTTCTAACTAAGAAAGTAAAAATAAGTACATTACATAGCTTCTATAAATTTAATATTTGATTCTTACTATAAAGTTTGTAAGTTGTGAGTTTAACTTAGATTTAAATGGATGATCTGAAAAAATTTAACTTGATTAAATAATAGCAGAGATTATTATCTTTTTACGTGGCACAATCCGCTAATTTAATGGTAAATTTTAACAAACCACACCTTAAAAATACCTACGTGTAACTAGTGTGTCAATGAAAGAATAAAACTTTCGAATCTGTAACAAAATTTACTTGAGTGATATGATATGTACAAGATTAGTTAGTAAAAGGAAATTCGTAATAAAAAAAATGCTACGAAATTAAGAAATTTTTACTAATTGATGTGGCATGAGATAAGAAAATTTAAAAACTAAAACTCGGCCACCTTGAATGATGTGATAACTATCAATTGTCACATTATTGAGCGAGCACAGATAAATTCTACGAGAATTGTTTACTTATATAACATTATTCTTCTTTCAATCACAATTTAATAAAATTGAACCAAAGGAGGTCAAATTAGGGGTGTTCGTCGTTCGGATAAGTTTAGTTTTGAGTAAAATTATGAATTGAATCAAATTTTATAGTTTTTGAAATTTCAGGACCAAATCAATCCTTTCAAAACTTGAAGCGAATTCAATTCGAACCGAAAAAATCGTTTCGGTTTCAGTTTCAAACCACGATTTTAATAGGTAAATTCCTACTATACAATGACCATATTACTTAACATAATTTTTTTTACTTCATACCCCAAAACTAATAACTAAATAACAAAAAATCTATGACATAAACACATAATATAATTTTCTTCAAAAAAAAATTAATATTGTTATATAAGTGTTCAAGACTATATAATGCAACAATATAAATTAAAATGTAAAATATAAGTATTAAATTATAAAAAAATATTTTGTTACTATTATTCAATTTGAATTACTTCGGAATCAAAATCGATCTTGCTAGTTCGTGAAACGAACTGACCAAGATAATTTTCAAAATTTTAAAATTAAAATCAAACCAACTATACAAAAAATTAAACCAAACGGTTTGAACCGATTTTTCGGTATTACAAATTTTTTTGACAGCCTTACGTTAAACTGTGAAAGTTCA
>BRYF01000017.1:4482500-4487500 GCA_030159135.1 Actinidia polygama | reverse complement strand
GCGTCCAGACACACGTCGAGTTGCAGTCTGTCTAATGACACCGAGATGAGCTATATAAAGTGAATCCTTATTCTCTCAAAGGTATGCAAATTCAACTTTAAGAAACTCTCTCTCTCTCTACATACATTGATTCTCCGATCATCTAACTTGACCATCGGAGAGTTTTTCCCGAAAATAGATTTAGCGACCGATGTGTCGCAGCTAGGTCACCGCAACCAGCAATCGTTCGTACCCACCTTCAGCCACTGCTAGATCTCCGCGGGTGTTTATCCTTGATTTTCTCTCTTTTATCTCTCAAACACACCACACCACAATTGACACCGTTTGTGAAAAATCAATTATAGGCATCCGAAAATCTAATCCTGAAGGCATCACAAAGCAATAACCATTTTGGCAATCATGAAATCCAAGGGGAGCCCCCTCATGCATCCAAGACTCCTGATGACAGATGGGTCAAACTATTGGCCAATGCAAGAGGATGGCTAAGGCCACCTCCAGGAAGAGGTGGAGACAGTTGGGATATCACCTTTAAACATCTACAAGCTCAGCTGGCTGAAATGACACCAATTTTGGTTGATAATAGGTTGATGAAGCCTGCTCAAATAGAAGCAGGGGGACCTTCCGAAGGGGTGTTTAAGGGCTTGAAAGAACCACCTCGAGGAGTTTAAAAGAAAAAGCAACGCGAGTCACACATTGACTTGGAGATTCGGAATGATAGCAAGTCTGTGGCATCAAGTAAGTAGAAGGTGCATAATTCTTAGTGTTTCTTCATGAAACACTCAATACCAAGCGAAATTGAGAAGGTGATCTACGGGTTAAGCTTAACAATCGCGATAATGGCACCAATCAAAACCATCATTCCTGCAGGATTGGTAGCTCGCATAGCCAGGTTCGAACCAAAGGTATCGATCCCTAGGTACAAAACACCATTCCCTCAAATATCGAGGGAATGGACCCCCTGAGAAATTTACACTACCAAAGTTCACATTGTACCGACCCGAGGTTGCACGTCAGTCATGTTAGACAAATGATGGCTCTCTGGAATCAATTGGACGCACTTATATGTTGGGTGTTTGATGCAGCAGACACTTACGAGAAACTAATAACCGTTGATTCCGAAGAATGCCGACTTCCCCAAACCTGTTGATTCAATCGAATACTAGATAAAAAAATATCAAACGCTCGTTGATTCGCAAGAATACCGAACGATTGAAAAACGACGCAAACTGGCGCACAAATAATATTAATCTCTAAAAACTACTGAAACCCTAAAGAACAAGAGTATAAATATGGTTCATAAAACCCTAGGGCCCGAAACAAACTGGGTTACAAGAATAAATTACGAAACTTTAAAAAAATAATCCCCAAAACAGGTCCACAATACTAAACATGCCCAAAACCATACTTAGAAGCGTTTTTTTGCATTTTCCTGGCCCGAAAAATGATTGCATAACTTTTAAGATCTTCGTCTCGTCGAGAGCTTTTAAGAGGAAAACGAAGTTACGCAGCAAAAGTTACGGCCGATAAAAGTTTACCAGTCACGTGGGCATAACGACGTCCTCGGGTCTCCAAGTAGTCTTCAGCCTTGCTATCTGCATCGGTGTTCCTATCAAGTTTAGGAGTTCTCGGGTTGAAGTGTTCGACAGGCTATCCGCGTGATCAATCAAAAATTTTCATTAGCTTACTGAGTCATTCGTGGCTCAGTTCGTCATAAACACTAAAGTACCAATGGGCGTTGGCTCTCTTTTGACACTTCAAAAGGAAAAGAACGAATTGATTCTTAATTATAGCAAGTGCTACTGGGAAACGTATAACGGGATTGATGAGTGTTTTAAAGAACTAGAAGCTGTCAATTACAAGATTGCACTGATTCCGGGAGAAGGACTTTGGAAGACATGATGCTCAACCCTCCAACCGATCTTCGAGATCTTATGTCCCGAGTCGAAATATTCGCTCGTCTAGAGGATGATGTCCCGCAGATGGAGCGAGCTACAAGGAAAACTCCCCGTAGTGAGGGGCCATTAAAAAAGTGAAAGGAAAGCTCGGTTGATTATGAAAATCGGGTGAGGCAAGGGATTAATTTAGTTTTTCAAGGAATCAATCTATAAGTTCCTTGCCCAAATTCCAGATAAGCCGTACTTCAGAAGCCCGACCCTATGGGAGGCGACCCCCAAAGACGCAATCAACTATGGACGTGTTCTTTTCACAAAGAAAAGGGACACATAACCAAGAATTGCCGAGCTCTAAAGTTTTTTCTTGATCAGCTCATTCAGGATGGACATTAGAAAAAGTTTGTCGATCAGTAAAAAACTTGAGCAGAGAAAGCTGATGTCAAACCTAACCACAGGTTTGACCAAAACAACGTGGAAACATATGACACCATGGAGGAAGACCTTCCACTGAGAACTATTCACATGATAGGGGGCTCAAATCACCCTAATCTCGAGAATAGAATCCAGGGGGATCCGCATTGTCAGACAAATGCATAAGGTCTTCTAGGTCCAACCAATGGCTAAGAAGCCAAGACAAACTGTGTTCGAACCAGAAAGCATCACATTCCCCAAAGCTAACCTAGAATATGTCCAACATCCCCACACTGATCCCTTGGTCATCCAGTTCCGGATCAACAATTATGACGTGAAAAGGACCCTAGTAGACACAGGAAGCTCGATGGAGGTAATGTATTATGACTAATTCAAACAACTTAAACTATCATAGGCCGAATTGAAGCCTGCTCGACCCTCTTCGGTCGGGTTAAATGCTAAGTATCACTTGCCTTTGGAAACTGTAACTTTCAAAACCCAAGCTAGTTCTTAAGAGATGGTGATAGAGTTCGTTGTAGTCAATATACCTTCCCCTATAATGCGATTGTTGGCCGAGACTGGGTGCACAGGATGAAGGGAGTCGCTTCCACATTACACCAAGCCATTAAATTCACCACCCCTCGAGGTGAAGAAATGCTTTATGGAGACTAAGTGGTAGCCAAACAATGCTATCTTGCCACGGTCTCCACCAAGGCATCCATGAAAGAAGTACAACTAATAAAGGAAGAGCTCGAGGTTCTAGAAGATGTCAGAAGGAACTCCGAAGTCAAAATCGTGAAATACCTGATACACTATGAACTTGATGAACCAAGCTCAGATCGTTTCTTTCTCACGGTGCAAACCTGAAAGAGCGAGAGAGAACTGAGCTCGTCTAGTTCCTAACAACAAATATCGAGTTCTTTGCATGGATACCGTACAAGATACTCAAGATCGATCCCACCTTTTTCTAACATGAGTTGAACGTCCTTCCATAGGTCCGCCCAGTGACATAGCAAGACATTTATGGATTGCCAAACAAGGTACCTGTCGCTGGAAAAACTAGTACTGGCCTTAGTTTTAACTTTGCAAAAACTCATGCACTATTTTCAAACACATCCCATCGCCGTATACATAGACTTTCTGCTCAAAAATATCTTATCCAAAGTAGACTTGTTTGGGCGACTCTTCAAATGGGCCGTCAAGCTCGGACAATTGGACATAATTTTTTTAATAAGGGCAGCAATAAAAGGACAAGTCTTCTCTAACTTTGTGGCTTGGTTCTCACCCCGAACTGTGAGTCCGAAGTAGGGTTGACTTGCATATGTACACAGAGAGGAAGAAAGCTCAGCAGAAAAATCAGTCGAGATCAAGTCAGCATTTGAGGGTCTCAAGGTTGTCAAAGAACCACCTCAAGATACAGAGGCAACCGTTGCTGGGGAAATCACTGAGGTTTTCGAGATTGATACATAACTACCTTAAATTGATCTCTCCTTAGCATGGAAAATATTTGTTGACGGAGGAAAAACATCCTAAGCACAGGAGCAGGACTAGTTCTAAAATGTCCCGAAGAGGCAATTTTCAAGCACTGTCTCAGGCTGAATTTTCATGCGACGAATAATGAAGCTAAGTACGAAGCTTTCATTGCGAGACTTCGGTTTTCCAGCAAACTGAAGGTTCCCAAGGTCCATATCTTCAGTGATTCAAAACTAGTAGTCAACCAAGTCAAAAGAAACTTTGAAGTTCGAGGAGGTATGACGGCTAAGTACTTGGTAATAGCGAAAACCCTCCTCACCAAATTCAAAGCAATCAAAATTGAGGAAGTGGAAAGGGACTGAAATTCATAAGCAGACGCATTGACAGGCTTGTCATTAGTTTCGAAGGAGAAATAGTTCGGACCATTGCAGTAGATTTGATCTCAGCTCCCAGTTACAAAAAATATTAGGAATTTGTCTTAGTCAAACACTAAGCTGAGGCCAAATTGGATGGACCCAATTTCAAACTTTCTACGACATGATAAGTTACCAGAAGAAAAGAAAGAGGCGCACAAACTCTGAATAAAGGCAACACGATTCTAGATCTCTCTCACGGGGGACTTGTATAAAAGATCATATTTGGGACACTACCAAGATCATCAGTTTGATGAGGAATGATGTGGTAGTAGATAGGCTCATACGCTAGCACATCTGCAACCTTCGTTGAAGCTCGCCTATTATTCATGTCTGGATCGTGGCTTTACACTACTTAGATCTCTTCTTGAATAACTCGTTGAAATATGTTACACCAATCGAGGTATGAATTAGAATTAGTCTAGAAATTTACAAGTGTGCAGAAACCAGAAATAGATTATAAGGAAACCTATTGTTCGGGATACAACCATTGTGTCTCGGGAAGGAAAAGAGGCCATCGTCTCCAGCTCAGAATTCCCAACTTTTCGCAACCCAAACGAACTCATTTAAGTAAACGTCCTTGTCAGGGATGTCGGTTACCAGCCTCGTCTGGGGCTGACGAGGGTTCCTAAGCCAAAGATAATGGTTACGTTTGAGCAAGTGGGTGCTCAACTCCTTCGGTCGCACCACAGTGTACACGTGCAATAAATTCGAGGCATTAAAGGGAAGCTCTTGCTGGCACATCAGTGTGTCCACCACAAGCACGGTCCGGACGAAATTCACCAACACTTACATGAAAGTGAGGCGGTAG
>BRYF01000017.1:4452500-4457500 GCA_030159135.1 Actinidia polygama | reverse complement strand
TTGATTTGATTTAAGACCAAACAGTAAACTGAATCGCGAGTAACGATTTAGGCTTTAACCAAATAGGGGATGATTTTTTTTTTTTAATCGAAAGTGAAAATTATCCCAAATGATCCCCAATAGCTTATTGGAAGGGTGAAATACACTAATCACCGTTGAGGTTCAAAGTTAATATACAAAGCATTCTTGACATTTGAAAAATTACAATGACCTCCTAATGTTTGCCTTTAATACAGATACCCCTAAAGTTTGAGAAATTACACTTACCTCCCTTACTTTTTAAAGCTTGTAACAGATTCCCTCCATCGTCAATCATTCATTAGTAAGATTGACTGTTCATCCATGACGTTGGCTGAATAGTGGTTGGAACATCATATATGTCATTTTACTATATACCCCACAAGAATGTTGATTGGATGATAAAAAAATTAATAGTATTTTAGACATAAGGGTATTTAATTTAAGCACATGGACAACACGTGATCGATTTTCATTACTATTTCAAACAGATTAGTAACAGAAAGAATGTGAGTGATACAATTAAATAATTAATGGGTCAATATTATTCACTTTTTGGTCATTCAATCAACTCCTTGTGGGTATATAGTAACTTTGTCAAAAAAAAAGGCATATATGGTATTCCAACCACTATTCAGCTGACATCATGGTTGGGCGGTCAATCTTACTAACGGACGATTGACGTCAGGGGTGCTTTGTGTATTAACCCGAAATCTCAGGGTTGGTCAGTGTATTTCACCCGACAATGGGGGAATCTATTACAAGTTTAAAAAAAAAAGGGCGGTTAGTGTAATTTTTCAAATGTCAGAGGACATCTGTATTAAAGGTAAATCTCAGGGGAGGTCATTGTAATTTACCCTTATTGGAAAGGTGTTGATTGATGATTTTTGATAATGACAAGTGTACGTTTGCCGTTTGTCAAGGGAATGGACCCGTGGAAACTATAAAATGACATCTGGAAAAAATATTAAGACTTTTCCTTGTAATATAACTTATGAATTAATGAGGAATATATTCAAGAAAACTTCAAAAATAAGACAAGTGTTCAAGTTCAAGTCCAAAATTCAAAACAGTCAGAAGCATGAAGTTTCAAATTTGGAAAGAAGGTTCAATGAAGTTCTTTTTAGCCCCAAAAAGAGGACTTTTCCTTTACTTACAACCGGGATTCTCGATCTGGACTCCAATTTTGGATTGTAACTCGTTGAAAATTTAAACTCTATAAAAAATCACGTTGATTAGATACTTATCGATTGTTGATCAATATCAATTTATATTAAGGTAAATGATTATAATCATGTGTATTACACTTATTTATTAAGTTAAAAACAATACTGAATGGAAAAAAATCTGAAAGTTTAGAGAGAAAAATCTTCAAATTATAAAACCGTTCAAATTGTACTCTAGACCTAGACTTCAGAGAGAACCCAGGTCTGAAGTATATTCATAAAAAACTTCAATGAACAAAAATAAGAAAAAACTTCAAGCTCTAGTCCAAAGTTCAAACTCCAAAATTGTAGAACTATCAAATTTTTTGCTTTTTTTGGTTTAGGGTTTGTCTTTAGTTATTTTTTTCACCGTTTGATTAAAATTTGAGAAGAAAGTTCAATGAAGATCATTTTATCACACACAAAAAAAGTTCATTCAAGGGCGAGTTCAAAGCATTCTTCAAGAATTTGACCGCTAGAAATTATACGTCATGAAAATTTGAACTAAGATTTTGGTCAAACTATATGAAATAATGGTGAAATTTATCTATTATTTACCACCATTTCTTTTACGTGGACAGTTTCGACAAAACAATTTCTTTTTTTTTGATGACATGTTGTTCGGTTCAAATAATTGACTAATCTGGACACCAATTACACCGTTCAATAATGGGAGACTCGATTAAAACTGAGGTAAAATTTTGTATAGACTGACTTCTAAGTATTGTCGACTAAGAATTTTAAATCTGGGGAGAGAAATATACATATAAACATAGAATTTATAATCTACAATGAAATACAATATCAAATTTTAACCTTAGGGTGACGAATCTATATAATTTTGTAACCTTAATAGCTAATACTTCTATAAAACTAATATTTTTTTAAAAAAATTGGGGTGTTGGTCGACCCTAACCACCCCTTTTTCGGTCCACCATTGGGCAATCAAATTTGACCCTGCGACTTTGGGAGGCAAATCCTTTAGTCGTGACCAAACTTCTACTCGACTAACTCTTGTGTTTTTTACCGGACAATTTGTTAATTGCAATAAATAAATGTTAAATAGATTTCCTAATCAATACTTCTACACCCAGACAAGAAGAGAAAAGGATTTAAATTCTGTTGTGATTTGGAAAACTTACACTTGTACGCTAAAAATGAGGAATTTTGAAAGTTTAGAGTTTAGACTGGCTATGGTCAACAAAAGCTTTAATTCAATACCAGTAAAGTGGGTTCTTTTGGTGCAGCACACATCTTAATTTTTTTATTCTAATTTTTACTATTTCTTTCTTCGGATTCTTTTTACACATTCTTCCTGAAATACCCTCCTCTTCCCGACGCGCCTGTTGAAATTTTTCCATATCACAACGGTCTCTCTTCCGTTCTACCATTCTCAAGGGCTATTCGAACTAGAAGTAGAGTGATTCAATTGTCGTCATTTCATTCACTATTGAGCAACTATGAGCAAAAAGAGTGCGAAAAACTCTTCCAAAATCCTCAAAATTTCAACTTAATCATTTTTCATTTTGTATAAATTTAAAGAATATATGTCTACATATACATATCGCAACATTAAACAAGCTTAAGAAACGCATATCATATCTTTTTCCTTGTTTTTCCTGTTTCTTTCTTCAAAATTTTGTTCCCATCCTTTTACTTGTTTGAGAAAGTATAATATTGTTTCTCAATCTCTACCGATATTGTTGAATAAGAATTATCATGATGTTTCACAATTCATAACTTCTCTAAGAAAAATTAATTAAATGAGAAATTTGGAGCACAATAAAATTCTATCTATCTCAAATGCAATAATACTTTTAAATGAGAATTTAAAACAAAGCACTTCTTTATATCGATAAATTTGCACCGAGAAATTTGAATAACTCAGTGTTTTGCAATGAGCAAACTTGGTAGTGTAACTATCTCATAGACGTGACTAAGTTATAAATAAGTCTCCAATTTGAGACCAGACTCATAATTTATTTTTTTTTGAAAATTATAAGTCAATATTTCATATAAAAACTTATTCAGCCATTATGAAAACAAACATAACCCTTATTAATAAGCCTTTAAATAGAGCGTTGATTTTTTTTTTTACAAAAAATAAAGAATATTTTAGACATAAGGGCATTTAATTTAAACACATGGACAACATGTGATCGATATCTATTACTATTTTAAACAGAATAGTAATGAAAGTGTGTAAACGATATAACTAAATAGTTAAAGAGATCAATATAATTTACTTTTTGGACAAGGGCATGAAAGTGACAAAATGTCATAGTTTAGTGTGTGTTTGTAAAATTAAGCCTAAAATTTATAAAAAATAATTTTTTTAAATCCTACTAAAACCAAGTGGTATTTTAAGTGTTTTGCATGTGATTTAAACAGAAATTTCATACACAAGGATATGATATTTCGTGCTGGTTGGAATAAAGTAGTATTGTTGTGGTGGAAAATTGGGCGAGCAACCAACAGTCAGAATTGCTCCTTTTACCTCGGCACTGGACCTCGGCAACAACTCGGGCGACTTGCGTGGAATTAAACAAATGTGATCGGCCGGAGCAAGGCCGCTCAAAAACCCTCCGGCGTGGAGATCAGACCACGGCGAGTATAAGTTAAACAAAATATAATAGCAGAGTTCTACAAAAATATGTGAGGGTTGAGCATAAACTATTGAACGTACCTTTTCGTAATGGGGGAGCGACCTTTTTATAGGTGGAGACTGGAGATCCGTGTGAGGATAATCAGGAGAGATTTTTGAATAGCTATGTTTGAGAAGTATATCCCTGAGATACCAGAGTAATAATAAGAGAATTCCATATGGAGAGCAGCTCGTAATTAGAGGTAGTGTGATGGATATTGTTTCCCTATAATGCCAGGGTCCTCGTAGAAATGGACTCTAATCAAGCGGAGGCGTGATAAAGGACCCTAGGATAGGTGAAGTTATTGTGGAGATAGAGTCCCTCTAGAGTCGGTCTCTGGTCTTGCGATGTAAATGACCTCGCCCAATGGCGAGTTTGAGATGAGTTCGTTCCTGCACGCTGGGTGAAGTGATCGATTGGCGGTCATGCGATGGGCGACTAGGAATATATTGGAGTCATGGCGATGTAATCATTTAGGCAACATGTTCGACTTAATATAAATAGGTAGATAGTTTATCCCACATCAGTAGCCCCCTACTTGAGATGCCGAGATGAAACAAGGGATCTACGAGTAATTAGCGAAATAACTGCCCCTTGGTGAGGTGGTCGTGCAATAATGATGTGTTTTCACAAATGAACACGTGGATGGATGCATTAAATGTCGAAATGATGTTGTGGACAGAATGGCGGCGCATTAATGATGCTTTTGGCAGGAATGGTGGCTATAAGCCCGGGAGTCAAACGTCGCGCGATCTAAGATGTTGGAGTAGATGAATCTCAACCTTTGGTACCTCCTATATATAGGGGGCTCATCCACTCATTTGTACTTTTTCCTTTGTGCTACCAAACTGCTGCTCTCGTTCCAATTTTCTCCTCGTCGTCATTTGTGGTCGCCTCCTCGCCTTTAGCTCAATAAGTATCTTAACCCACCTTAGCTTTTAATTTCACTTTCGTAATTTATGTCCCATAGGCTCGAAATAGGTAATTCAGAAAACTTAAAGGATTCCCTACCCTCTTGGGTATCCGATCATTTAGGAGAAGGATCGTCATACGTGACTGACGAGGTAAATCAATCCCCTGAATCACCTATGAAAGGTCCCTCAATCCCCGAGGTCAACCCTTTGGTCGCCAT
>BRYF01000017.1:4445000-4447500 GCA_030159135.1 Actinidia polygama | reverse complement strand
TTACTAACATAATATTTTGTAAGCTGCTTACTGCTATTGGAGAGATATACAGGTATATGTCAAAGTCTTCGGAGCTCACTTAGAGCTCGACTAACTCCCCCTCACGTCTCTGACAAAGTGTTCTCTACCCAAACTTGTGGGACAGAATTCAAAGCTCTCGCAGCTTGGCTAATCCTTCCCCAAACTTTTTACCAAGTACACCGAAAAAAATTACTCAGGATTGAGTTCGGAGCTCACTTAGAGCTCAGCTAACTCCCCATCAGATCTCTCCTAAGTGCGATTGAACGTACCCCCGATGGCACACGTGGCAGAGGTGTAAGGCGCCACATGCTTGTTTCGTGTGAAATGGTTGACGACAGTCAATACGCGAAATGTCGCGTTCAGATGCATGCTCTACCATTTTGCGTGCCCAAGGTGGCGATAAGTCTCCCTATCATGTGGCCTAGATGGTGGTTATGCTTCCTGCTTTAAAGTCGGGACTTATGACTGATGGGATACGCGATGTGTATAGGTTATGCCAAGTGACTTTCTCTTGTGAGTCGATTGACGCCAATTGATGCGTGGAGCATCACGTCCAGGTTCATGCCTTGCCTCTTTACACGTCTTTCGTCTTAATGGCAGACTGTTAGTCTCCCCATTAATGATGATCCGTTTGTCTTCCCTTTTCCATTATAAATAAAGCATCCACCACTTTCCAATCCATCTGATTCAATTTCTCTCTCTAGAATCAAAGTCAATGGTCTTCAAATTTAGGCCCCCAAGGCCTTATTTTGATGACATGGTTCTAGTTTGCGTCCACTTTTGTTCCTAAAAGAGCTATAATTCAGACCTTTTATTCCTAAAAGATCTGTAACAAGCAACTCCTCTTCCTCTCCACGAATTCGGAAAACTCTTTCACGGGTTTTGCCTGTGCCGAAGGTTGAAGAGTATAAGCTATTCCTAAGTTCGGTGTGCCCATGGTAATATAAACTTTACCACCGCTTCTAAGCAGCTGGCTCAGATAGTTTTGTAATTGACTTGGTGTGATCTCGGAAAGAAAACTTCTAGATCATGTCCATTCTCCATGCTATACTCCATCAAGATCCTCCAACTGGCTTGGAGCCTCCCTTAGATCTTCAGCCTAGCTTAGTTGTCTCCTTGGAACCCAATTGCCTTCCTAGAGAACATTTTGTAGTGGTGGTCTTCTGTACTGACCGAACTAAGGTCTTGTAGTTGATGTAATGATCGAATTAATTTATGTAACGAAAGGGCTCTAGCCTTTTAATTGAACGATTTCGTATAAATAAAATCATCTTTTTACATTTAGCTTGTGTTCTTCTATGTTGTCTACCATTCTGTGTTTTTGTATGTTACGTAGCTCGACAAATCATATTTTCCCCATACGTTAAAATTGACTAAATATACTTTTCTCAAAATTTTTAAGAGACAGAGCTCGGAGCTCTCTTGGAGCTCGGCTAATTCCTCTCTAAAATTTTTTCAAGTATATTTAGTCAAATATTAGACAGAGCTCGGAGCTCCCTCGGAGCTCGGCTAACTCTTCCTTATTCATAAAAATTGACTAAGTATACCTTTTGCAAAATTTTCAAGAGACAGAGCTCGGAACTCGCTTGGAGCTCAGCTAACTCCTCTCTAAAAAATTTTCAAGTATACTTGGTCAAATATTGGACAGAGCTCGGAGCTCGGCTATAAAAATTGACAGTATACTTTTTACAAAATTTTCAAGAGAGAGCTCGGAGCTCGGCTAACTCCTTTCTAAAAATTTTTCAAATATATTTAGTCAAATATTGGACAGAGCTCGGAGCTCACTTGGAGCTCGGCTAACTCTTCTTCATTCGTTATTCCATCTTATTCGGGTATCTTTATGCGATAAACAAGAAATTTGAACAAGTGTATTGGTATAAACTTCAGTTCGGTAGAGAAAATTACATTTTCAGTTGTAATACTTTTCAAGTTGTTGGAATTCCAAGGCCTCAGAACTTGTAAGCGCACTTGCAGGCAAGCTTGACTATCTTGTATGGCCCTTCCCAATTTGGGTCGAGCTTCCCGTCCTCCAGGTCCTTGGTGTTTTCAACAGCCTTCCTCAAAATGAGGTCCCCGACTAAGAATTCTCTATGTTGGACTTTTGGTTGTATGTTCTAGCTAACTGCTTCTGGTAGTCAGCCATCCGCATGAACACGTTTTCTCTTCTTTCATTTGCGAGGTCGAGATCCCGAGCTAAGACTTCTTCATTGTGACTGGCGTTGTATGCTTCGGTCCATATTGTGGGAAAACTAACCTCCAACGGGATTATAGCTTCGTATTCGAAAGTCGTAGAGTAAGGCATTTCGTTCGTTGCTTTCCGTGGGGTGGTCTGATAGGGATGTAGAACCTGGATAAAATATTCCTTCTAATAAATATGATCACGTCCATCTCCCTGATTTGAGCCAATGGCTCGGCTTCCACCCACTTCGTGAAGTTGTCAGTTGCTGCTAACAAAAATCTCCCTGGCGCTTGAGGCAAG
>BRYF01000017.1:4417500-4420000 GCA_030159135.1 Actinidia polygama | reverse complement strand
TGGCCTCCAAAATTGATGGCCAAAAGCAATAATTTTACTTACCTCGTACACGTAAGCCGACTCAACTTGCTTGATTGGAAGCTTTCATGATTAAATCTAGACAGGATATTAATATAAATTGATATTTATCCATTATTTACTTGAATATTCGATTAATTTAATTTTTTATATTATTAAAGTTCTTGATGAACTCTATAATATTAGGAGTGACCACGGTTTGGTTCCGTTTGATTTAGTGTCAAACTGTAAACTAAACTATGAGTAATGGTTTAGGCTTTAACCGAATCGTTCACAACGGTTTGATTCGGTTCGGTTTTATGGTTTTCATATACTAATAAACTAAAAACCGTAACCTAAACTAATAAAACTCAAAAAAAAAAAATCGTTGTTCGGTTCGGTTTTTAACGGTAATCTGAACTATTCAAAAAAATTGAACCAAACCGTGCTGTTTGGACAATCTCAAGGTTCGATCGAATTTTTTGCTACGATTTGGATCACCAAAATATATCAAAATTATGACTTAAAATACTTGAATTGCAATGGCGTACATTCGTGGTCCAATAGCAAATATCCAAAATCCTAACTTGAATTGCAAGTGATAAGGCCTCAACATCTTAGATTTGAACTTCCAATCAATTGCAGACACGACTTACTGAATATGACTTTCCATAGTCTTGATGTTTCTTAGATCAATTATTTGGATCTAATTAAAAACTCTAATTTTGGAAGGTGAATGCACATGCAATTCAAAAAATTATAATGAATTTATAAAATTGTTTTTGAATAAATAAAAAAAATGGGAAGGGAAATCTATAATATAAAATAAGGCTATAAAATCAATAGAGTTTTTTAAGACTTCTGGGGTAACAGTCATCTCGTGGGTAGTGACAGCTTGCTTAAATCCAGTCCATTCAACACTTAGAATACATTTAAGCAAGAAGTCTGTCTTTTTGTTTGCAGAAAAAAAAAAAAAAATCTTATCAACATAAATGAAGATTACCAATTATGTTATGAAAATAAGAAGACAAATGAAAAAGAAAATAGAGATGTGACAAAATTTAAATGCTTGATTTGGCCTTGCTATGCTAATAGAAGGAATAGTATATAGGCGAGGATTTTTTGTTTTTGTTTTTTTATTGAAAGTGAAAATTATCCAAACGAGTCCTTCGTATCGGATAGTTTATTGGGAAGGCGTTGATTGATGATTTTTGATAATGACAAGTGTACGGTTGTCGGTTGTCAAGGGAATGGACCCGTGGAAAAATATAAAATGGCAGCTGGAAAAAATATTAAGACTTTTCTTTGTAATATAACTTATGAATTAATGAGGAATATATTCAAGAAAACTTCAAAAATAAGACAAGTCTTCAAGTTCAAGTCCAAAATTCTAAACAGTCAGAAGCATGATGTTTCAAATTTGGATAGAAAGTTCAATGAAGTTCTTTTTATCCCAATAAAAGAGATCTTTTCCTTTTCATACAGGGATTCTCGATCTGGACTCCAATTTTTGATTGTACCGATACAATTCAAGCATTTTGATCTTATTTTAATAATTTAAATCGTTCAAACTGCATGTAGGCCTCATCGAGAATTTTAATTCTATAAAAAAATTATATTGATCATATACATGTCGATTATCGATCAATATCAATTTATATCAAGGTAAATGATTATAATCATGTGTGTCACACTCATTTATTAAGTTATAAAACAATACTGAATGAAAAAAATCTTAAAGTTTAGAGAGAAAAATCTTCAAATTATAAAACGGTTCATATTGTACTCCGGACTTGGACTTAAGAGAGAACCCAAGTCCGGAGTATATTCATAAAAAACTTCAATGAACAAAAATGAGAACAAAAAACTTCAAGTTTCTACTCCAATGTTCAAAATCCAAAATTGTAGAAGCACGATGTTTCAAATTTTGAAAGAAAGTTCAATGAAGTTCTTTCTATCCCCCCAAAAAAGAACACTTTTCCTTTTCATACAACTTTATAGAACCGGGATTCTCGATTTACACTACAATTTTGGATTGCGTCGGTATAATTCACGCATTTTGATATTATTTTAATGATTCAAACTGTTCATACTGAAGACATCATCAAAACTTTTAATTCTATAATAAATTACATTGATTAGATTCGTATATCAATATCAATTAATATTAAGTTAAAATGTTTATAATTATGTGTTCTTGCACTCATTTATTAAGTTATAAAATAGTACCAAATAAAAAAAAACTTCAAGTTTAGAGATAAAAATCTTCGAATTATAAAACCGTTCATATTGTACTATGGACCTGGATTTCAGATAGCACCCAGGTTTGGAGTATATTCATCAAAAACTTAAATGAACAAAAATGAGAAAAAACTTCAAGTTCTAATCCAAAGTTCAAACTCCAAAATTGTAGAAGCGTGATGTTTCAAATTTGGGAAGAAAGTTCAACGAAGATCATTTTATCAAAAAAAACAAAAAAAAAAGTTTGTTAAAGGACGAATTC
>BRYF01000017.1:4330000-4335000 GCA_030159135.1 Actinidia polygama | reverse complement strand
GTCCTTGGGTACGAGAACCAAATTAGGTAAGCTTGGTTCAGAGGACGATGAAGGTCTTGAATTAACTCTTATTTCTTAGATAGAACGCAACGAGAACTTATGATAACCCGTATTTGCAGGTCAAAAGCAAGGAAAGAGCACAAGCTCCGTCTGTCATCACTAGGAGCATATCGGCAGCAACTTCCGTCTTTGATCTCCCTAATTCTCAGTTCCCTACTTGGGGCGTGGCTTGGGAGCCCCACCAAAACCATCTTCACAAGCAATCTTGTTCGCGGGGACAGGAGCCCCACGACCGTTTCCATCAAGTACATCGCTATGCTTTCCTGCTTTCTCGTGGCATTTTCTTCTTTAGTGCAAACCGCCAGGTGCTTTGTCCACGAGAGTTTCCTCATGAGCACGACAAATTTGGACATTCCCGTGAGCTACGTTGAGAAGGCGGTCATTACGGGGAGCAATTTCTGGTCAGTTGGCGTACGCGCTAGCTACTTCGCGATCACTTTGTTACTGTGGATTTTCGGCTTGATCCCTATGTTTCTTTCTTATGTGGTTATGGTGGTTGTGTTGCATAATCTAGATTCCAATTCAACTCCATTGCATCAGGTTCAACCACCACCAAGTCGTGACTTTTTCAAGAAGATGGATCAAGAAATGACCACATGGGAATTGAAGCAAAACCCCTCAGTTGCCCAACAGGGGAACAATAGTATATAGAGCAATTCCAACAAACTTCTATATCTCTTGCTGGACTCCACCAGATATGGAAATTGGACCGATGATGTAGGACAAGATTTGGGAAATCTTTGCTTTTGGAAACTCTTTTGTTTTTGGGAACTCTTCCTTTTAGCAATAATTAGAGATATCCTAGTTTGGCTCCTATCCACTAGAAGTAGGACTACTACTATTGAGTTGATCTGGACGCAGCTTCGCTCCCTGTTCCTGTAGCCACAAACCAACAGTAAGTACTGCTCGGCTGGGTGGCCGGAAAGCACTCTGATGCTTAACTTAGTTAGGGCTTTTTGAGAGGAAGACAAAGGGAAGAGAAGAGCTCAAGCCTCTAGTGTGAAGTGTCCAAGTGTTGGAAGTATTGTCCATAAACCAACTTCCTCCCCTGATGGGTATTTATATTAATTTTAGGGCATCTTATGCCCACTCCCCAAATAAGTCATACTATTGTTAGTACAACTATCGGTACTCTGTCTAGTGAGGCTGTTTGGTGTGGCTGACCTTCTAACATTGTATGGTATTAGAGCAGCCTTCCAAGTCTTCCATATAGCATGGTGCTTGATTTTGCAAGCTTTAGTGGAACTTGATTGTCCTTTCAGCAGTATTTATCAGCCACTCTTATGCTGCCACATATAAGGACTTTGTCTTGACTATTGACCTTGATTGGTGCGCCTCCAGTTCATCATACTAAATTGACTTTTATCGTATTCTTGTCTTGTCCCACATTTGTGGGTTAGTTCAGCAATTCAGAGCTTTTCAGTTCGGCATACTGAATTGAGTTTACTATTAATCTCGCTTGGTCCCATATTTGTGGGATAGCTCGGTGGTTCAGAGATACTAGTCTAGTTGATTTGTATTTGGATCCTACTGGTGCCCATTTTGGCTCTGGTGTCCGAGCTATGTCTATCTCGGCATCCTCCGCTTATCTTTGGCTCCTTAAATATTGTTAAGTGTCTGCTTAGTTTTCCCCCCACAGCTGCCCCCAACTTTTGGGTGGTTTGGTCGTAGGTCGGATTGCCCAAAAGCTCTTCTTGTGACTTTGCCCGGATGCTTCTAGGATTCGCCCTGGGATTGTAAATGGATTTCAACTGCCATTTTTGCAATTGGATATAAGGTATTGGCCATCATTGTATTTTTGCAATTGGATATAAGGTATTGGCCATCATTGTTGTCATTGTTGCGATGTCAGGACTGATTGGGTTGCTTCCCAATAAGTTCTACTTGGGCAGCAAACGGGCTCGAGATGCTTCATAAGGAAAATTTATTCTTTGGCCCCCTGATTGTCCCTTTACAATCCTAAATCAAACAACCAAATCAAGCTCCAACCGTAGAGTTAGATAAGGTAGAATCGGAGTAGCATTAAAACTTGATAAGTATCAAGGTCATCTTCGCGAGGATGTAGCTATAGCTTAAGTGAGTGGCATGTGAGCATAAGAGTGGAATATAGTTAAAATGGTCAAAAGTCCAAGTAATGTGTGAGAATGAATATAAAAAAAAACTTGTAACAAGAATTAACGAAGTAGACTAGCTCAAGGATTCATCTCAATTATAACCTACAATGTCTAATTGCTTCTCTCTTTGACTACACAACTAACTAATCACGAGAATTATGACTTTAGTCGAAAAATAGAGTGAAGAAATCAATAAAACACTTAAAAGTTATACCAATGAATTACGTTGACTTTTAACAATTGCATCAAACACATTGGATGCAAGGGATTTAAGATCAAGTGAGAGAAACATGTCAATTACCACAAGTTGTCTTAATGCGTACAATTCTAGTATAAGTCCTTGGAATAAACATTTACACAAACACATAAAATGCAAGGGAAAAAGACTAACTTGTGAGAATAAACACAAAGCTATCATCTTTACTTGAGTACATACAATCCTCAATTTTGACCAAAAATTCACTAACAACAATCCATCGTTATAATATAAAATCTAGTGCAAGAGAACGATTTAGAACATAACTAGATCATAACTTAAAACTTAACCTTGAATTAGCCTAAGAAATCTAACCCCAAAAGCACATTATGAAAATCACAACAACATGAAAGAAAACATGAAAAACATAATCAAGATACAAAATCGAATTGAAATTACTAACAATCTAACTACTAGTCAGCTTTCTCCAAGAGGAATTTGGAATCAAACAACAATTACTCGTAAACCCTAGAACTCAAGAACAAAAGCTTCTAAAGAACGAGTATGAGAATTGGAAAGCAAAACCTTCAATTGATCATATACACTCGTAGAAAACTCGTAACTAAAGTAAATCTTCAAATAGAACTCAATTTGGATTACAATTGCACTTGGAATTTGAAATTTGACTTAAGAACTAGAGAGAAAAAATTATAAAGAGAAGCTCTCAACTAAATTAACTAACTTTTGAACTAAAAAAATGATAAAAAAAATCCCCTTTAAGCACAGCTAATAGGTGAATTAGCCGACCTAAATGAAATTATAACAATACCCTCGTCTTTAAGGACAAAACTGTTAATTTATCCTTCCTCTACAAAACTCTATCAGTACCACCTTTTTGGCTATATCGGTACATCAGGATAACGATACTACTTTAAGGAGGTACCGGTACAAAAGTGAACTGATCTTGGCGTGCCGGTACCGGTATTGAGAACAAGACCATACTGATACCATGTTGGTACCGGTACCTCCTTTATCCTGGTACCGATACACCTTCTGGTTTTCTGCAGCTTTTCGCTCATTTGTTCTCTCCTCTCCTCTCCTCTCTCTTGCCTCGGGACTTCTTTAACCATATTTTGAACTCCTCAATGTCTTCAATCTTCCTTAGAACACGTGCACGTCGTTATTTTATACATTTTACCTACATTCATGAAAACAAACAACTTGCACTTAAAATCATGAATAACCGAATAATTAAACAACTTAGCTAACCAATTGAGGGCATTTAAATCTAACAAATGCATACAAAATGTGATATAATCACCCCCATTGTTTCTCCATTGCATTTCTTCAATTGAGGTTCTATAGTTAGAGATTTCTTTCACGATTCTTCAGTTTGTCGCTGTTCTTCCCTTTGATCTGTAACCATTTAATTTTTTTTTCTAGGCTTCTTAGATGATTACTCTCCTTTGAGAGAGTTTGGGAGAGCTCAGGCAATGACTGAGCTGCAGTGCCATGTGGCCGCACTGCCAAAAATGTTTGTTAGGAGGTTGGGCAACACTACTCAGTAGTACTCTCTCATGGTTTGTAATTTTTCCTTCTTTGAAGTATTTTCAATTTGTTCTTGTGCTACGTGTTTGCTCTTTCCTCCACAGGTTTCTCAAATTACAATATTTGCCTTTAAGTGCTCTTAAGAAAGAGCTCAAGCTGTGGATGAGTTGCAGCGTTAAATGCTGCACTAGGGGATCAAATTACCTGAGCTGCTCAAGAGAGGGATGTATTCGCAAAGGCTTTGAATGAAGCTCGCCAATCTGAAGATGTGCTGAAAGATAAGTTGGCCAAGGCAGATGAGGCACTTGTCCAGGCTGAGGATAACTTCAACTAGTCTATTGTGGAACTTGATGAGCTCAGAGTTGATTTGTCAAGGAAGAAGGCTACTGCTAGAGATGCTAGATATGTGGAGGCAGGGTAACATTATTCAATTTAGCTGGGGAAGCTCAAGTACAAGATCTTTGTCGACAGTGGGGCGTCGGCCTTCGTTTTGCCGGAGTGGCAGAGGATGACGTGCTTTATCGCGACATTGTATTTCCATGATCTTTGGCAGAACCTTTTGTTGGTCAAGACGAAAGGGTTAGCACCCAGTCAGTCCAAGAAGATCAAGTCGACCCCACCTAGGCTGACCTTGATGAGATCCTCTATGTGAACACTTCCGAGCAAGAAGTTAGTGATGAGGCTATTGTTTTGAATGGTGACTCTGTCCAGTGAGACAATGCTTGACCGTTTTTCACATTTTTGATTTGGCATCTCAATCAAAGAATTCTCTTTGGATCGGTAGGCCAATCAAATGATTTCATTTTGGGTCTTGCTCGTCTAGAACCAACAATTCAAAATTTCTAGTGATGGATCAATGCCGAGCAAAGGATTCTCATTGAAATTTTCTGTTCGGGAGCCTGACCAAATTATTCCATTTTGTTTTTTGTTCGGCAAACACTCATACCTTGGATTTTTATGGCTTTGATTCATTTTTGTTCTGCTACGTTGTCCAAGTGATTCCACCAAGATTTGCTGTTTGGCCAAGTGATTCCACCTGGTTTCCTGTGTTGTGCCCAAAACGAGTTACCAGTCACACTGCC
>BRYF01000017.1:4140000-4142500 GCA_030159135.1 Actinidia polygama | reverse complement strand
TTCAAAAAATTAACGAGGAGAAAAACATATTACGCTCGTATTCATTCGTGGACGGACCAACGATTTATAATTAATTAGCATTTTAGTCAATTTTGTTTGGCTAAAAAAATATAAAGAGAAGGTCCTATTTTTTGGAGTCGTCGCTTAATTATTAGTCTTAGAAAGCCATATTATATATAAACTCTGTGTATATGACTAGTCTCAATTATCTCCAAAGATGAGTTCGAGAGCTATGGTACTGAGTGAAAAAGTGTTAAGCACTCACTCGGCCTAACCACAATACCTAGCCTCTACTCAACATTTTAGATTTATGTAAAAATCAAACCCTAAGCCCTTGTGAATGCATTAATAAATTTAATATACGACACCTGAGTATGAAAGATAACACATAAAAAGATTTTTAAAAAAAAATCATCCCCAAACCCTATACATCTAAGATTTATTGTTGTCTTTTAAAAAAACATGTAAGAGTCATCAAAAAGCTCACGGTTCATGGTTTGGCCTGGGCATGGCCCGGCCCATGGCTCAGAGAGGCCAAATTTGGCCCAAATCTAAGATAATATAGGTTGAGCCTAGGTTCATTTTTTAGGTCTGTTGGCCGACCCAAGGCTCAGCCCGTGTCCCAGACCAAACCTACCTTTTATTTTGATCGTTTGAATTTTTTAATTTTCCTTATAGCTTTGATTTGAATCTTTGATAACAAAGATATTGATTTGGGTGGGCTATGAATAGCTAAAGCGGTTCCTCTAGGTTTTGACTACATTTGGTTGAGAGATAAAAGTGGGAAATTCTATTAGCTATCCCATGGGTCCCACAAAACCTATGTTTGGCAAAAAAAAATGTATGTAATTAGTCATCCCTTTGGACTATTAATCTCTAACAATGGGAGATAAGTATTAATCTCCCATCACCACCTTCCTAATCTCATAGCATTACTTATCTCCCATTTTTTCTTATCCCGCAAATAAACAGGCCTTTGAAGCTCATCACCCATAAAAATTTAAATAAAATAAAATAAAGTGATTTAATAACCAAATCAACTTTCGACTTCATCGATCCTTACAATTTGTATCTTTTCAATGTCATTAAAATTTGAATTGAGTCATTGACTAATTGACCTTTCGTCATTTGCATGCAAGGCTGCCATGCCTATCATGGCAGTGTGTTAGTAACTATTCTATCACTTAGGCCATCAAGCTATATAGCAAGCATTGATTCGATTCAATGAATCAATTTTCAATTAATAAATAAATATAAATAGTTTTGATAAGAGTAAATGGTCTCAAACAACGGTCATAAATTTTTTTGACCGTTGATATTTTAACCGTTACTATTTATCTGCTATAAATTTGGAGTGACTGGATTCATTTCTATTGGCATCCACTTTCTCTCTCTATCTCTCACATTTTCTATTTTACAGTGAAATATTTTCTCAATATCCAATTTTATATTTCTTTTTGTGTTACAACGTGAGGCGGTGAGGAAGCACAATTTGGAGCTTTCATCTTCAACTCATCGACTCATTGTATTGATCACTTGAAGTCTCCAACAGTTCAACATATTATAATTGACGGATTTAAGTATTATATTTTAATTGAATATATTTTATTCTGCATACATATTTGATATTATTTAAGTTAATTTATTACTTGGTTGTTTAATTATATGTATTATTTATTTATATTTCATTTTTAAAATGGCAAGTACAAATTTTTCACTTATAATTGATGACAAAAATAAATTAATGGAAGAAATTCAACAAGAGTTACTAGGTAATGAACCAACTAATACTAAAGCAAGACCATCATCTAAAACATGTAAAACAATTTCTATTGCTTGAACATATTTTGATAGATTAGTATTTAAAAAATCAAACAACACAGATGATATAAAAGCAAAATATAAAATTTATTCAAAATTACTTACCGGTGATCCATCACATGGAAGTAGTCATTTGATAAGACATTACAAAATAAAATATAAAAATAAAACTCAAGTAGATATAAGAACACAAATGCAACTAAATGCAAATACAAGTGAAAATTTAGGATTGTTTAGTTATGATGACTTACGTACTCGTAAAGAAGTTACTGATTATATGGTTAGAGTCGAACTTTCTTTTACGTATGTTGAAAAACATGTTTTTTTTAGAATGGTACAAAGAACAATTAATCCTCAATTTAAAGGGTTTTCATCATCAACGGCAAAAAGATATATAATAAAAAAGATTGTGCACATATTTTAAATTTAATTGTATAAGATAGTTTACATATTTTATATGAATCAGTTGAAAAGATAAGAACTGTTGTACGTAATATGAATTATTCTCCAGTTAGATATGAACTTTATAAAAAATGTTGTGCAATTGTAAAATTGAAAAGAAAAAATATAAATGTTAATGTACCTCATACACTTTTGAAATTAGCATTAAAACAAAAACGAGTTTTGGATTTATATTGTGTGGAATTATTGCAAAACGTTCGTCATTGTTTTGTACAAC
>BRYF01000017.1:4122500-4125000 GCA_030159135.1 Actinidia polygama | reverse complement strand
CTTGTTTTTATCTGATCATATAAGTCAAAGGGATCGACGGCTGAGGTTGTTTGATCAAAAGTCAACTTATTTTGTTTGTGGCTCCCACCAAATGGGTCTCATTGGCTCCTTCAAATCCCATTGACAGAAAATAATCGTTTTTAGACATTGAAAGATTGGAAAGGATTGGTCCCAGATATACTTTATCCAAAAGTTAGAGTAAATCACACTTTTACACTTGTATTTTTACTAAAATCTTACTTTGCAATTTTACTTTCGATTGTATCAATTAAACCCTGACGCTTTAGTTTAAGACCTATTCTGGCCTCTTTTTTTGAGATTTTGTAACTGCTTTAGTTTTTGAAATTTTCGTATTTGATAAAAAAAATTCACCGTTTGATCATAATTTTGTGATTTTTGATTTTTTTTTATGAGAAAAATCTGAAAATATAAAAAATTTGTTCAAATTTGAAAAACAAATCATCTGAAGATAAGGAAATTAGCTAATTTATCGAGTACAAATATATTTTGTTTTAGTAAATATTTTTCAAATTACATAAAAAAATTATATTTTCAAACTACTCTCTCCAGGAGGAATCAGAATAATATAAAACCTTAATTAAACGATTATTTTTTTTTACTAAAAACAAAAAAACTAAAACACCTAAAAAATCTAAAAAAAAGCTGAGTCACACTGGGGCTAACTGTCAATGTGGCCTTTCCACATTTGTGATATTCAACTAAGTAATGGAAAGAGACTGCATGACCCTTAATTGAATTAAAAGTTTACGGAAAGGCCAAATTGACACATTTCTAAATGGTTGTCTGATATAATTAAAAGTATAGTATATAAAGTTAAACTAAGGTAAAATTACAGAGGTATAAAGTGTAATTTACCCGAAAGTTACGCTTCAAATCAAGGCCTTTGTTTTTCCTCCAACAGAGGCTTTAATTTAATCTAATCTAATCTAATTTAATCTAATCTCCTACAAAGCCAGCTATAATCAGTTAATCACATTGACGAAAGGGACCTCTCTCTCTCTCTCTCTCTCTCTCTCTCATGTGGATAGGTTTACAAATACTAAAGGCTTAATTTCAAATACCCCCAAACTATCGTATTTTATTACTTTTATCCCCTCATCTAAAAATGAATCGTATTGACCCATTTAACTAATTGTATCGCTTACACCCCTTTCGTTACTAATATATTTGAAATAGTGATGAAAATTGATCGAGTGTTGTCCATGTGCTTAAATTAAATGCGTTTTTATATAAAATATCATTATTTTTTTTAAAAAAATAAGTCAATACTTCGTAAACAGTCTTATCCAATAATTATGAGAACAAATCTAACCCTTATTAATAAGCTTTTAAATAGAGCGTTAAATTATTTTTTATAAAAATATTTTAGACATAAGGGCATTTAATTTAAACATATAGACAACACGTGAGGGGTGTAAGCGATACAATTAAATAGTTAAGGGGATTAATATGATTTACTTTTTAAATAAAGAAAAAATATAATAAAAGTTAATAATTTATTGTGTGTTTGTGAAATTAAGCCCCTTTAGAGCCGTTGTAGCAAACCTTAATTAATTTATATTGCAGGCTTTCGTCAAAATCTATTTTTTATTCCTTATAGAACTAAAGGCATTTTTTAATAAGAACTTAATTTAATGTTTGGTAATTCAATTCTGTCAGTCTAAACGAGAAGGAATAGACATTTAAATAGCTTTTGCTCATTTAAATCGAGTTTACGATAGTTTATTAGTTTAAAATGGTATAGTTTTTTTTAATCCCTTTTTACCTTTTTAGGTTCTGTTTGGGTAAGTTTTTTTTTTTTTTTAATTTTTTTTAAAAAAATCTCGATTTTTTTTAACGTCTGTTTAGTGCAAGTTTATTAGTTAAAATGGCATAGTTTTTTTAGCTATCCCCTGCCCCAACGGACGTGATTTTCTTTGTCTCACTTTACCCTTTTTAATTCAAAAGTGAAAAAACTTAGTTTTTTTTTAGTTAGCCCAAACCGGGTTTGTGTAAATTTAATTAACCATTTTTGTTACTTTGTTAAAATTGCTAACAACACCCCTATAGTTCTAAAAATTATATTGATTCCCTTGCTAGACTTTCTGGAGCTTCTAAATGCAAACTATATGGGTCTAAGGATACCCTCATAACTAAAACTTTATTTGAGTTATTGCCAATTACGAGGAAGTCAATTGACCAACCGATAATTTAATTATAAAATTCAAGTCGTTTATTTTTGTGAAACTTACCGAGTAGGGTAGCCATGGAAACAATCAGAATGATCGGATGTTGATAGCCATCAGACGGAACTACTTTGTTTCAAAGTTTTTTTTTTAAATTATATTTTTTGTTCATTTTCTCAAGAGAAATGTGATTCGATTATTCAATTATTGATGTCTGATCAATCTGAATCTTTTCATAGATGATCTACTTTTTGATTATACTATTGAACTCTCGGTGGATTTGCATCGTACGAGCAACATCGTGTGTGCCTTAT